>OU015544.1:1800000-1972500 GCA_907165065.1 Caprimulgus europaeus
TAAGACAGATGTGTTCTGTGGCCAACTGCTTGTATTTAGCAGCTGCTACCTTTTTGACAATCAAAACTGAGCCAGATAAATGAGTAGGGGGAGTTGCAGTGTTTTAAAAGTATGGATTCAGTTAGCTGGAGGAGCACATTAATTTGCTCAGCAGTTGAAGTGGAAGGCACTGTAACAGGACTTTATTTAGGGCAGCAATACTAGTGTAAGACTACAGAAACCCCTGTTGCCAGTGTAGGATTTTAGAGAGGGCACTGCACCACTCTGCATTTGAGGAGCCTGAAGTACCTTATGACCAGAAAAGTGGTGGAAGCAGTAAGATAATATAGCTTGGTACACTTTAACTTCATGTGTAAAAATTTAATAAATCTTTAAAGTGTCAAAGCTTAGAATTATTGTTGTTTATCTCAGTATTCCACCTGGAAAGCAAAACAGACATACAGGAGGAAAAATGCGTTTGGCTTTGCATAGTCATAATTCACCTGTCACCTCAGAAACGCCTTGAGTACCACCTGTTTTAACGGGTTATAACATCATTTCCTAACCATTACCTGTGCCTGTACGCTGGGCCAAGGTCCAGGTAAGGGCATTAATGGCACCAGGGGCATGCCAGCACTGCAGGGGCTTTGGAGAAGACAGCACAGCAGGTCTGGCGTGCTGGAGAACCTAACAAATCGTGCAGCAGTTGTGTTGTTAAACAGCCACGCTGCGGGCGGTCAGAGCACACACACCTGCACAGATCTTTATCCAGTGATGATGTTCTTCTCTCCCTTGTCCCTGCTAACTGTGATCTTATTGAATTGCTGTTTAGAATGTCCTTCTCTTCCAACCTCAATCACTACGGGATGGTCCACGTAGCTAGCGTGAGTGATGTCCTGCTAGACAATTCATTCACTCCGCCGTGCCAGCGGATGGGCGGAATGGTCTCCTTCCGCACCTTCGAGGATTTTGTCAGGTATGTGGGGAAAGGTGGCGATGCTTTGTGTTACCAGCTTCCTAGGTGGGCCCAAATGGAACTGGGAGAAATCTTTACCTTGTCTAGAGTCAGGTTTAAACTGGTCCTGAGCTTGTTTGCTAAGTTTCTGGAGTTTCAGGTGGAGGTTTGTTTGGATCCCCTTGTCTGTCTCCTTGAGATAAGTGAAAGTTTCAGACTGCTGTAAGAGCAGTTTGTGGCCAGAAGGATCAGCATCCTGAATTTCTGCTGATTAGAGATCATTTGCAATTGTGCTGATTTCTTCTAACGCTCTTATTCACACATATATACGTGGGAGAGCGTGTTCTTTGTGCTTCTAACCTTGTAGGTGTGGGCAAAAAAACCCCAGCAGAGCCCATAGCAGTTGTGAGGGCCTGCAACCATAAGATCCCTGACAAATGTTAGAAGATCCAGTCCTGCTTTGGTTTGAGGGCTGGAGGAGGTATTGCCTCCTCATCTTTTGAGTTTGTCCTGCAAAGGGAAGGAGTCCTTTTCTCTCCCTCCTCTCCTCAGCAACATGATTTTGGATTTTAGCACTAGATGCTTGCAGTGAGCTAGCAGCAGTGTGTTGGTGACTAACACTTCTGGTGTCTTTCAGAATCTTTGATGAAGTGATGGGTTGCTTCTGCGACTCTCCTCCCCAGAGCCCAACCTTCCCCGAAGCTGGCCATGCTTCCTTGTATGATGAAGACAAGGTATGGTAGCTTTTTCTCTTGAGATTGCTCTCAGGTTGGAAACAGAAGGCCTGCAGAATGCTGCAGTGACTGCAGGCTAGATACTTTTCACTCGCTGGAGTGCTGGAAGCAGGAGTTAAGAGCTTTATGTATTTATGTATGTGATTTGTTTGCTTGTTCCACAGCAGGTGATTCAAAGTAGGTGGCCATTTTCTGACTCTATTCTAAACTACAGCTAAGTCTCTACTTTCCATGTAAATTTAGTGTGTAGATTTTAACATCAGCAGAATTACTGGAGCCACAGCAGCGTAACTGAGAGTTCAGACCCACAATTAAGTTTCCAGACCTTCTCTGTGCATTGGGGTGTTGAACTGCATATTCTACTGCCTTTACCTTCAGTCTGACGTGCCTTATTTTCTGTCTTACACCCTTCCTAGTCACACTACCTTCTGATTCTTCCTGCTGTTCTACCGCTTGGAACTGTTTTTAGGAGGAAAAGACGAGAGGAACCCCTCAATTTTTGCATTGGTGTGGAGAACAGGTGCCGTGGCAGCAGATGGTTTATACTCCTTAGTGACAGGAGACCAGTTTCCCTGAGAGACACAGGTCACTGCTCCGTGCTGCCCTCCAGCAGCAGGAAGCTCTGTTGGAGTACAGTCTGTGTCCAGAACAGGGCTTGGTTTTAACCTGATCCACTCATCTTGATGTGTGGAAATACAGTAGCCTTGTTCCAGGATATTACCCTCACCCTCAGTGTCCGTGGATCTCTCTCTTTGCCTCCCCCTCACCTCACCAGTGGTAATTTCCTGCTCACACTCGGTGTTTCACAGTCATCTGCAGGCTCTTAAATGCTAAATTTGTCATTTCTCAGAGCTCTAATTGATGCTTCCACAGTATTTCATTTTGCTGTAGATACAAAACCACACGTTGTTCTGCTCCTACACTTTGAATTTACTTAATTTCATTACCTTTCTTGATGCCAAAGTCCTCTTATGTCCTGCCTGTACTGCATCTTGTAAAGAGAGGACCTGACCCTGCATTCTTTCTGCATCCAAATGAAGCACACTTGAGTTAGCCAAGTCAGATGTGACCATCAGAATTGGATTCTCCAAATGAAGCTCTTGTTTGCTGTTTGTGGACGTTACCTCTTACATCTGTGAAGCTGCACATTTGTGAGGGTGCTTGGTGAAGGATTTCCCTCATATTTTTCCTTGGTTTACAGCATGTTCTGCTGAGGTCATTTTCCTTAGGACATCTGTGTTTGAGAGTTGTATTTAGGGAGCCTGTTTGGAGAGCTCACAGGTGTTAAGGTGTTAACTATTTATTTATGGGGAATATTTTCTTTATATTGCAGGCTGCCCGTGAGGAGCCCATTCACATTCTGAATGTTGCTATTAAAACAGACAGCGACGTTGACGATGATGGGCTGGCAGCCATGTTCAGAGAGTTCACCCAAAGCAAGGTAAGTTGCCTTGATTCTCTCTCTGGAGCTGTGTGATTGTGCAGAACAGTTCTGTCTGCTTTGGGAAAAGCCAGTAGGTTCCTCGGGTTTTTGTTTGATTCTTTTTTTTTTCCCCAAACAAATAAATACAACAGATACACCTTCAATTTATCCCACGTAAATCCCACGTAGCTGCACCTTTCTGAAGCCTCCAGGTCATTGTTTCTCTTTGCAGTGCATGCTAATCCATCAGGTCAGGACTTCTTCCCTTTTGCTTTTGAGAGCAAAGGTGAGAGACCTTTAAGGTTTTAAATGGATCAGGTCAATCTTCAGTACCTACCTCCAGATGCTCTGCAAAAATATGCTTTATCCCTCTGCCTGGTGGCAGAGTTGTTATATGAGTAGCAGAGCATGGAAAGCGACATTAAAATGGCCTGTGTTTTCCGTATCACAGCAGTCTTAATGCAATTAAAATCTGTTCTCCTTGTTGTTGGCCTGCTGGAGCACCCCCCTAGTATGATATTTCTGGCACAAGGTGGAACTGTTTTGGTATGTTCTGTTGCTCCTTAAGTCTGAGATACCTTTTAGAGCACCAACTGTTAGTCCTGTGGTCATTTGTGAGATGACATGGGTTGGGGATAGCCTCCTCGTGTCCACTGCCCTCTCCTGTCTGCCTGCACTTGCTTTTCTGGTTGGTGTGAAGAACTGCTCCACTGGCTCCTGGAGGTGAATAGGCCACCAGGCACTGGGACCCTGCTGCATCCATGGTACCTGCAATGACCATGGGAGGACTGAGCAAGTGGTTTCTAAGTTCTCTTCCCAGTGTGGGAGGTGGTGATACCTTCTGCAGAAATCAGGGCTTCCAAAATGGGGCTGGTATCCACGTGGTGTCAGCAGCTTCCTGTCTCTTTAAGCAAAGAAAATAATAAAATATAGAAATTAAAACTAGTTCTGCTTTTCATCTGCTTGATCATGCTCCAGGCGTTTTATGGGAGGGGATAAAAGGAAAGAGGTAAAAAAAAAAAATTCCAAAAGACATTAAACTATCAAATAGGTTGATCCAAATTGTCCAAATAATCTTCTAGTCCCAGCATGTTGTGTGTGGTTTTTTTAATAGAAATTAGGATCATATACTTGTAAATGACTTGTGGAGGAGATTGAGGCAGTCAGTGTAAATGGAGTTTCTCCAGGTGCTGATGGCTAATCGCTCTGTAATAGCTGTGGCCTTGCTGTGAGACCCACGTTATTACGATGTAATCAGAATCCTGTTGCTATGCTGTTATTGTCTGCCACTTGTGGAATTTTAAAAGCAATAACAATTTTTGCTTTTTAAATCATGGCATTATTAAAGTTATTTTCTTCCTCTTGCCATGAATATAGTCACTGATGCTCATTTTCAAAGGGCTTAACCTTAGTAAAACATTTCAGTCTGTGCTGAAAGAGGTTGTTTTGTTCCTGGTCTAGCTGAGTTCTTGTTTCTTGTTTCGTTTTTTTTTGTTCTTTTTTTTTTTCTTTGCTTTTAAATTAGAAAAAGGAGGAGAAAGAAAAAAAGTTTTAGAAATAGGAGCAGAATTATAAAATCTTAACACTTCAAAAGATCAGTGGTGTGGCAAATACTGGTTTTGAAATGTGGAATTTGATAAAGAAGCAACCAGAATGGATATTCTAGCATCTAATTGAAAAAGCTAAGTAACACTGTCATGTGCCACCTTGGCAGCACTGACACATCTGTCCTTTGGTGTGGGTGGGCCATGTGCTTATTGTGCCAAAATCAGGTACATGCTACATGCTTCTTGGGTCAGTTCCTTTAAAACTCCTTTTCCAGCGTTCTCCATGGCTTTACCGTGTCCATGCTGTGCTCCCTTCAAAAAGTCATCTTGGCAAAAAGCACCAGCTGTGGCAAATTGACCCAGAATGTATCCTGCAAGACTTGTGAAGGGCTCTTGTGCTGGACCTGTTGGCCAGGCTGGGCTGGAGCGCTGGGTGCGGGCCACTTGGTCACTTACCTCCCCAGATTTAATGCATTTGCCTCTGTGTGCTGCTGGGCCATCGTCAGCTGAGCAGTCTTAGCTGTCAGTGCACTGCAGTGGACTGGGAACTCACAGCACAGATGCAGGAGGATCTGCAGAGCTTTTTCAGTCCACAGAAGATTTCAACATGGTTTTGATGTGTTCTTTTTGTTAACCCAGTCGCTGATTCCATCCTTACCTTTTTACAGAAATCAGTCCTGATTGAGCATGGGATTCGGAGGCTGACTTTCCTCGTAGCACAGAAGGTATTTTGCTATCTCTCATGCTGCTCAGAGCTCTCTGGTTTCTAGCTCATAACAACACTGATGTCTGATGTGTTTTTTCCCAAATTAAATGCTGTATGAACTGTATTTAGTTTTCTCTTCACTGTTTTTGTTCTCTAAAATTTGAGCTGGTTTTGATGAATTCGCTTAAGAAAATTAATTTACAATTGTAAACAATCTTGGCACTTCTTGTGTTCTTGAATTAATTAATCTTTAATTTTCATCCTAATTGCTAGCTTTCTTCTGCTTTTTTTTTTTTTCTTGTCTTCCTGTGTTTGTATGTTTCGTTTGTAAGGACTTCAGGAAACAGGTCAACTATGAGGTGGATCAGAGATTTCATGTAAGTAAAAAGGGCCTAGGACACGGTGGTATTCTTGACCTGAGGCCAGGAGACACGTAAGTGACTCTGGGCTTCTCCTTTGGTTCTTAGTCAGGCATTTAATGCCAACATTGGTGTCAGGGTTAAGTGGAGTATGGGAACAAACATCTAACTTCAAATACAGGAGTGGCCTTTTGCATTCAGTGGGGCCATTCACAATGCTAAAGTCTCTCCTGTAACCTGGCTGAACTCATGACTGCCACATTAATAAAGATCTCGTTTGGTTCAGTATTGTTTTGTGTTCTAAAATGTGATTATACAATTAAATTTTTGTGTTTCTTGTGCAGTGTGGTGATTTCTTTAGCTTTCTTACTGATATTTTAAAATAACTTAGAGGAGTAATTGAAGGGACTTGCTAAATTTCACATAGTGGCTTAGTGATATTGAAAATGTTTGGTGCTCTTACTGCTAAGAATTACTTCTTTCCCCAGGGCTTGGGCATCAGTGAGTTTAGTTTTCAAGGTGGCAGTGTAAGGCATAAACCAGATTTTTATCCCTTGTGTATCTACTTTACAACTCTGGAAGTTATTAGGAGTCTTGAAAGTGCAAGAAATTCATCCTGTGCTCAATACACCTGGTTTAGCAAGCCTTACAAAAGGAAAACTGGTTTACAAATCAGCAAAAATAGTGTTGGAGCAAATGTGGGTATCACCACACAGGAATCGCTGCTCACAGGACAGCCACAGGTACGGATCAGTGAACAGCTTCTGTAGGAAACTGGGCTCTTTGGGGAGGTGTTGGGACCTTAAGCAAGGAAGTCCAGGCTTTAGGTTTAAAAAAAGGACATTTTAGAGAATGGGTTTGGTACTTGGGGACTGAAAAACAAGTCGATGAATAAGCACAGCAGCCTGTGTCAGTGGTCAGACAGGAGACAGAGGAGAGAAGGAGCCATCACCCAGAGCTGGCCCTGAGCTGCCATTGAGAGCCATGGGCTGCTCAGCTGCTCCTGGCTCCTGAGCTGGAGCAGGCAGCGTGTGTCATCTGTCTGCAAAGTTTGTAGGGTACCTCTGGGACCTCCAGTGAGTGTCAGTCTTTATTACTGTCTCCTATTCTATTCTGTTTATTACTGGACCAACTATTAACTTAGCCAAGGCCTGGGCTTGGGTTTGTTTTTGTTTTAATTACAGTCTATATAATTAGTTCCCAGCATGTTGAGGTAATAGAGAGTTGCTCCAGCAAGCTTCCAATTTCCTCATCTCATTAGGTTTTTAACGTGATTATTAGTATAATAATCAACTATGATGATTTCTGTTGTAGCTTTTCACATTCTGCAGTTTGCAGGGTGTCTTGATTGGCTAATTTAGGCAAATTATTTTGATTGTCTTGATGATGGTTGGTTGATTAGAACACAGCGGGGGTATAATTCTTCTGCCTAGGAAATGGAGCACTCTTTTGGTTTTTGGTACCAGAGCACTGAGAATTTTTGTGTGTGTGCACATCTAATTATTATATTTGCCCACAACACTAGTCAAATGCCTTGGCAGCAATTACATTAGTGATAGAATGAGCATGGATGATGTTAGGAGGAATTGGCAGTGTGCAGAGGAGGACAGGTAGGAGGAATTGGGAAGAGAGGTGAGGAAATGTGGAAGTGGTGGTTTTCTTGGAGTATAGTTGATGCTCACAGACTCACCTAATACACCTATTGCCTGAATTTCCAGGCAGCATTTCCTGTACTATCCTGGAAGTCATATTCCAGGGAAACACAAATTATTTTGCTCAATTGAGAGTCACCAGGTGAAGTTCTGGGGACTTTTTAATAGGAGTTTGAGGAAGGTGACTAGCTAGGAGATTACTTAAAAGTTGTGTTGCTCAGTGGAGCCTTTCATTAACAGTGAAATGTGATTCAGAAATTCAGTGACTCCAGGTCAGGTACCTTCTTTTTTTCTTGGTAAGACAGTTCTGGCAGGTTGTGTATGTTCTCTCAGGTCACCTTCAGCACAAGTGGCTGGTGTTCTCATGTTGATGCAAAGCATTCACAAAAGTTTCTCCACCCAGTAGAAGTGTAGCTCCACAGCAGTGGATGGCTTTCTGTGGGTGGAACCAGAGGGACAGGTAGAAGGATGCTGCCTGGTCTTTTCCTAAGGCACATGCAATGTAGAGCCCTTACAATTTGCTAGGATTTTTATCTGTGTGATAGAATAACAAAGAAACCTAATCATATTTGGGGGACTTTTGTAGAGAACTATTTAATACATGAGGATTGAGTTATTAGCTTACAATTCCTAGTTCTCCTTGGGAAGAGAGAGTATTTCTAGCAGTAACAGTATGAGGAGAGCTGTAGAATACAGATGGTTGTTTTGTGTACCTCTGTTTACATAATGGAGTGTTAATGTCATCGTGTGGCTCCCAAACATTTCCACAGTAATCATCCTCAGAATAGAACTAGAAGTTTCCCACTGCTGTCTGGCCAGTTCCTTGTTATTGTCTGTTAATAATTGACTGTAATAATCAAAAGCCAATCAAGTAGCCTCTGTTGCATTAGCAGCGACAAGAGGTTTAAACTACCTCTGCTGCTTTCCTGAGGTAACGTGGCTTTGCACCACCCTTTGTGATGCTGAAAAAGCAGCTTGTGACAACTTCTGTCGCCTCCTGTGCTGTGGTGCTGCCCCAGGCCTGGCCTGTGAGCACTCTCTGGGCAGATGGGATGGTTTCCTAATGGAAGACTGACGTCATTGTTTTTCCTTTCAAACAGAGGGAGTTTCCAAAGTTCTTCACGTTCCGTGCCCGGGATAAGGTAAATTTCCTAATCTTAATACTTTTCTCTAAGTGTTGGCTTTATCCTTCTTCCATGCAGCTGTTCCTTGTGAGGCTAAAAAGGTGGGAGCTCCTCCAGCCCAACTTCACTGCCTAGTGCAGTATTTTCTCCTCCCTCGCTAGGCTGGTCGTCCACACACCCCGCAGCTGACGTCACTAACAATGACGAGTCTCTGAAATTTGGGGATAAAATGTGTGCATTTGGAAGCCTGGCCTGAAGCTTCTGTTCATGCAGATTTTAGTTGCAGTGTAACCAGGGAGCGTTGGACGCAGTACAGTGGTTCAACACCAAACTTTCTGGCTGTTGTGGAAAAGAGGGGTTTGTGGGGTGAGCTTGAGAACTTGCTGTCTTGCAATTAGACTTCTGCTCTCAGTGTTTCAGCAATTTCAGTGCAGCTGGTAGTGCTAATGACTCTGCATGGATAAAAAATTCTGGGCTGGATTAATTGGAATTTTTAGGTTTTCAATTAAATGTGAAATGTCATAATGGATGTTGTCAGTGTTTCAGCTTCTTAACCTGCCCTCCTCTCTTACACCCTTTCCTACCTCTGTGATGCTGGTGGCTCCAGTTTGAGGAAGACAGGATTTACCGTCACCTGGAGCCAGCTCTGGCTTTCCAGCTGGAGTTGAACCGCATGCGGAACTTCGATCTCACTGCCATTCCGTGTGCCAATCACAAAATGCATCTCTACCTGGGAGCAGCTAAAGTGGAAGTGGGGACAGAAGTGACAGACTACAGGTTCTTCGTCAGAGCTATCATAAGGCACTCGGATCTGGTGACGAAGGTGGGTTTTGTCACCTGTGCGAGGTCCCTCTCCAACACAGTGTATGAATCACTGTAAATCATTGTAGGAACCTGCATGCAAACACCTCACCTGTATGGAGTGCTGTGGAGGTGGCCCTCTCTTTGCTAGCATTGGCTCTCCACAAGCAGGTCTTCAGAGACCTCGTATTCCTGTGCTTCAGGGAGACTTTTCTGTGGCCCAAGGGGATAGTCAGAAATCCTTGCACGATGAGGCCCCAGTTGTTTCTCTGCGTTTCTCCTGCACTGCTGCAGTAATGGTTTGCCCTGCCTGATTTCAGATTTCCACTGACCTAAGTGAGGGCACGAGTCGGGCGGGTACGCGAGCCCGGGCAGTGGGAGCGCTGGCTCTGTGGCTGTGGTGGATCTGGTCAGGGTTTCCTGCTGAAACTGATGGAACCTATTTTCTCAGTCAAGTCCTTCTGCAGTTTTTCAAACACTGTCTTCTTGGGCTGGGATTTTTGAGTAGAAGGTAAATTCTTTGTTGACAATATCTGGCAGGAAGCCTCCTTTGAGTATCTGCAAAACGAGGGGGAGCGACTGCTTTTGGAAGCCATGGACGAGTTGGAGGTGGCGTTCAATAACACCAACGTGCGCACCGACTGCAATCACATCTTCTTAAACTTCGTGCCTACCGTCATCATGGACCCATCTAAGGTATGATCTCTTCTCTGCCTCTAAACTGGGTGGGGTTTTTTGGGGGCTTGACTCACCAGAATCAAATGGTCTTTTCTTGCCTTTTTATGCTATGCAATTGCACCTATTGATTGATGACATTTTAGTACCATTTGGTGAATGACATGCAGTTTCTAGCAGCTATTTCATAACAGAAAGCAGAAGAAATTGGGGACCAGTGCTGGAAGTGGAAACATGAGGCACAGTTTAGTTACTCTACAAATCCTGGAGTTTTGCTTGTCAGTAGAGAAAGTGGAGTCACGTAACCGATGGACGTCTCTAACTGAAGATTGCTTGTTGAGCTGCTCTGCCAACTTCTCTTCAAAAGCAGAGACAATGGTTTTTGTTTTAGCTAGTTAAGGCAAGCAATTAGTTGTTTCACATTAGGAACCTGTTTGGCAGTGAGGAAGGAAGAAAGCTTTGGTTTTTCTTCCAATCTGTGAATAGATATTAAATGTTAGATTTCAGAACTAGCAGAGCTCTTATTTTTAGTGGAATAACGCTGTCCTTCAAGCAATACAGCTCACTTCCTCTGTGTAAGCCAAGGAACAGTTTATTAAGTATGTGTTTTGTGTTTGAAACAAAACTTATTTCATTGTGTGTTTGAGATAAACAATTTTAATAAGGAAATAGCTTTAAATGCTCTTCTGTTTGTTACAGAAGTCTAAATTCTATCCAAATAAATTGTGAGATAAATCATGAACTTAAAAAGAAATGGTAAATTCAGCTACCAAAAGAAGTGCCATATTTTCATTCTCTGATACAAAACCACAGAGATCACCACCATAAATAAATGAACATTAATTTTTGTAGATGCATAAATGAAAGTGTTCAGGCATAAAGCATGTTTCTGGTTAGCAGAACCACCACAGAGAAAGTCCCAAGTAAACTGTAAAGGCTGCATTTAGTTGGAAATCAACATTCTGTTCATGGTTACTGGGAGATGAGAGCTGACCTTTCCTATGAGAATAACTGGAAGTTTAAAAAGATGAATTGGTTATCAAAATAAGTATCTCTTGCTTGCTGGCTTTTAAATCATGATTAAAAATTGGTGGCTTAAATCACTTTTGAATAAATCCTCTCTTGGTGCATCTGAAATCCTTAGTTCCCAGGAAGTTTGGAAGCAGCTGGGATATTCAGCCCCGGGAAGTCAGGCTGCCCTCAGATGTGTACCCTGACTTTTCCCTGAGCTGCTGTGGGAAAGAGACTTTTTATTTTTTGAAAGAGTGTTAAAAACAGCCTATAAATTGCCTTCTTTTAATATGTGCTATTTGCCAACAGTAGTATATTCTAAAGTGTAATGGAACACCAGAAGGCCAAGCTCCAAGCAGGAATTGCTGTGTTGATTTAAAGCCCCGTGGCGCGTGTGCGGGGAAACACGCTCATTGCGTGTGGAAGTGCTGCGTTACTGCTTGTCCAGGAGTTCACTCCCCTGCATTTTGTAGCTCTTAGCCGAGAGCTCTGCCTGCAGGAACAAAGGTAGAGGAAGGGGAAGCAGTGGGCACGCTGTGCTTGGCTGGGGTGTGATGTGCTGTGAGGAAAAAGCAGTGTGAATCCAGCACTGACGCTCTACCTCAGCAGTCCCCAGGCTGAGTTCAGTTCCTGCCTGTCCCAGGGCTCGTTAGGATGAGAACAGATGGGCCACTGTGGTCCCATAACAGCACTGGGCACGTGCTGCTGCTTGGTGCTTCCATCTCTTCTGTGATGTTCCCCCTGCACCCTGGGGCACCCCTTTGAGCAGGACCTTACAGCAGGAGGGCTGACAGAGCGTTTCCCAGAGGTGAGGGAAGTTCTTTGTGTGTTCTAAGATCGAAGAATCGGTGCGGAGCATGGTGATGCGCTACGGGAGCCGCCTCTGGAAACTCCGTGTCCTCCAGGCTGAGCTGAAGATCAACATTCGTCTGACACCGACTGGGAAGGCGATTCCCATTCGTCTCTTCTTGACCAACGAGTCAGGCTACTACTTGGACATCAGCCTCTACAAAGAGGTGACAGACTCCAGAACAGGACAGGTATGGTTCTGGAAGGCTCCATGGTTGGATGAGCAAATTATTTGGGGGGGACACATTATACCTGATGAAGCTGGGGAAGAACAGTTCACAAGGGCATGTAGCAATAGGATGAGGGGTGATGGTTTTAAACTAGAAAAGGATCGATTTAGGTTGGATCTTAGGAAAAAGTTCTTCAGTAGGAGGGTGGTGGATCATTGGAACAGGTGTCCAGAGAGGTAGTGGATGCCCCATCCCTGGAGATATTCAAGGTCAGGCTTGATGGGGCTCTGAGCAACCTGCTCTAGTGAATATGTCCTTGCTCACTGCAGGGGGCTTGGACTCAATGACCTCTGAAGGTCCCTTCCAACCCAAACCATTCTGTGATTCCAAGCTCTTCTGTGGTTTGCAGTGTTTTCAGGTAATATAGAATTGCCGTTCAACTTTGCCAAGGGAAGAAGGTGTGTGCAATAGGTGTGCAAAATGTAATCAGTGATGTAAAAATGCCTGGCTTCTAATTATTTAGTATGTACCTTCAGTCATTTGTCCATCTGTTTCCCTCTGTGTCAGAGTGCTCAGAAAAAGTGATAGAAAAGTAATCACTGTTGGTGCTCATTCTGTAGGTCATAATAAAAAATGTTATTAATTATGCATTTCCCTGAGTAGATAGAGAAGATCTGTGAACTTGTCTTTTAAATTCTAAAGAGATATAGGGAATAACCTGGGTAGCATGATATAAAATTATTGAAGGTGCTTTTATATCATTTTTATGAAGCATAATGGGCTCTTTTGTAATGGTTGTGGCTATTCTGGCATTGCTGCTTTTCATGGTGTAGGAATAGTGTGGTTAACTGAGATACCTACGTGTGCTAAAATCCATGGAGCGCGGGATGCATGGAAAATATTGAAGTACAGAAATGTTTACATCTCCCTCTGTAATAATCTTTCTGCCAGGCAGCAGTAGCAGCAGAATAAATCACTTGGGCACCGTTAATGTTGAACACAAAGTGCTGAGTCACCTTTTCTCCCTTCTTCTCCATTTCCATTTTTCCAGCAAGCTGCCTGGCCGTGTAGTCCGTCCAGTCCTGGAGATCTTAGAACAGATAGTGTCTGTGTGTTTTATGTAATTTCTGCCTTAAAGCAGAGATGAGGAAAGAAAACAACATTTTAATAATCTCCAGTAGCTGAGCTAACACTTGAGTTCTGTTAGTCCCTTGTGAAGGTCACCTTTCCTCTTCAACTCTGTCTCTGGTGACCTTTATTTTTTCAAAGCTACAGGAATGTGCTTGTATGTGTATGCATTTTTAGCAACTTTTCCAGTATTTTATATCCTCCCCCCCCAGGATATTACATCAGGTTCTATTAAAAAATTATACTGACAGGAATTATTTCAATTAACTCTTGGAGTAGCTGGCAGGAGAGTCTGTCTTACAAATCTTGAAAGTGTTAGTTTTTTAAGAAACTTTGGTAAATCTTCCCCCTCGTGGTGGAGGTTTATAGAATGGGTTCAGATCTGTGTATTTTTCCTGTGCTTTCAGAGGGTTATTTTAAACATAGATAATTCTGTTAAAATAATTCAAACATTACTGATGTGCTGGGCACTTTCATGACTTCTGAAGAATGGAAAAATAGATTTGTGATGAGAGAATGACCCTGATCTCTTGTTTTGCACAGTACTGGCTTCTCCAGTCCCCACAGAACAGCTCAGAAGCTTTCCAGAGATTTCAGAATTGGGCCCCAAGTGCAGTAACAGATCCTGCCACAGGCACTGTCACAAATACTCACTGCCCTCAATAAATCCATCTCCCACTGAGGAAGCTGTTTCACAAAGCAACGTTTGTGAAGCCTGGAGAGAACACAAACTACTGTTTTTAATCTAAAAACTAAAATAGGCTTTACTTACTGAATTTTATCTCTAGTGGAATTCTTTGATTAAATCACCTTCAATTAGAAAAAGATCTGATCATGGTCCTGTTGAAAATGGCCTAATCATGTTCTTCTGTCAGGGATGCTTCTGTGAAGCAGCACTGGTGCAGTGTTGTCCCGGTTACACAGTGCTCCTCGTGTTCCTTAGTTGAAATAGATTTCTTTCTGAGTCCTGGCTGAGTGGAATATATAGTGCCATGAAGCATGGCAGCTGATAATTCATGTTGCTACTCTGGGAAAATCTTTTAAACTTAGAATATCAAAACTTCAAGCCAAATGACATATGCAAGTCTTGACCTAGCTTCCATGATCAGTCAGTGGAGATGCGGATCCTGTGCTGTGCGACGACATAAATAACAGAGTTCTCCTCTCTGCTCCCAGCTATCACAATCCATCGGCGCAGATACGGTGTCAGGGGAAATAGTGGTGAATGTGAAGTCATCTAAGTCACAGGCTTTTTTTTTGTGGGGATGTGGCTCTGTTCACTGTACTTTCTGCTGTGATATGGTAATAAGTCAGCGATACTCAGATCCGTGCAGTAATGGTCCGGCGCTGTCTCCAAAGGGCAGTAACGCGTGATGGAGCGCTGTGCTACAGGATGTGCCAGTGTTCACGCGTTTGTAGAGAGCAGAAACAAGCCTGATCAGTCTGGAGTAGCCTGATGGTTCTTTGTGAAGTCTGAATGAGACAGGTGAACAGAACGAGTGGATCAGACTGTAACTGCTCGTGTTTTGTGCTGCAGATCATGTTCCAGGCATATGGGGATAAACAGGGACCGCTTCATGGGATGCTCATCAACACCCCGTACGTGACCAAAGACCTGCTTCAGTCCAAGAGATTCCAGGCACAATCTTTAGGGACATCCTATGTCTATGACATTCCTGAGATGTTTCGGCAGGTAAGTGTTCTTCAGGCCCGGTGCTTTGTTCTAACCTTTGCACCTGCAAAGCCCTTCTGTCAGTTGCCATTTTTGGCTTGTCAGGGAACCAAGTGGCCTGGAGGGGCTGACAGTGGTGCCCCAGGGTCTGTGCAGCTGCAGATTCAGTCTGCTTGGCAAGAAATGAGGAGTCCTGATACACTGCTGCTGTGGTCCCATTAATAAGTCAAACAGTAGATGCTGAAATGTAAAACATCCTGTGCTTCTTGTTTAAGTTTCTTGGTTTTCCCACCGTTGTCCAGCCTTCCTGGAGGGCTGGACAGTGCAGGAGTGACAGTTCCTAGGATAGGACTCAACATGTCATTAAAGGTGTGAACGAGTTGCAGAATTGATTGTGTATCTGATTTGCTGATTCTGTCCCAAATCACTTAATTTCAGTTATGCTGCTTTGGGTGAAATTGTGTGTCATGGTTTAAGTTCCAAAGTAAGTGATACCCACTGAATATTGTCAGTCACACTGGGAGGGGGGATACTTCAGTGTTCTCTCTTGAATATTAAGTCACAGTGGATTGAATAAAAACATTTGCAGAAGATATTCTTAACAAGAACTTATCTCTTCATCCTCTAGTCTTTGATTAAACTCTGGGATTCTATGAATGAACACGCGTTCCTGCCAGCACCGCCGCTGCCTTCTGACATACTGACGTACACTGAACTGGTGCTGGATGATCAGGGCCAACTCGTGCACATGAACAGGCTGCCGGGAGGAAATGAGGCAAGTTACACTTCCTTTAGTGCTACTTTTCTCTCCATGTCCTGCAGTACATTGTGTTTTGGACTAGGTTTGACAATTGTAATGAAAATTTACCAGCCAGGTACAAAATCTATTCATTCAGTCTTTCACAGATGAAATCTCTCTCTTGAAAATGAGATTTTTTGTTTCATTAAAAATTAATACCTCCCATACAATGGGTATTTTAACCTTCCTAGTAAATGATGGTTCTGTTTCAAACCTGTGCCTGTGCCATTTTTCCCTTCCTAATTAAAAAGTGCTCTTTCAGCTATTCCAGGTAACTGAGGTTTGTATTTGAGCAAAATATGTTTTACAAGACTAAATAGAAATATTTTCATTTGCTTAAAAAAATGAAAAACCCATTTTATACTCTGCATTTAAATACTTGCCACGCAGGGTTTGTGTAGCACGCTGGCAAGGTGTGTGCAACATCCCCCTCTAGTGAATGATTTACTTGAGACTAACGACCTGCTAATGCTGCTGGGATAACAGAGTGACTCCTCCACGCAGGCAGGAGGAGGCTGGACTGTTGTGGTCGTGTGTCACTCCATCAGCAAGCCAGAGATCGCAGCATTGAAGTGACTGGAGAATAAAGCTAGCTAGTAGATGTGTTTATTTGCTTTGCCTAGGCTAGGTGGGATTCAGTATATGAATGTTCCTACAGTAATTTAAATCAGAACAGTTCCAAGTGATGGTATCATTTGTTTTTTGGTTGGCATTGTTGAATGAGCACCATCCTTTTCCTAGATGTATAACTTCAGATTTGCAAAAGCTCTGTACAGAAACATCAGGTATAGTGATGAGAGAAAATGGGTTTTCATCACTGTTTACTGCATGTATCTTGTCAGGGGAAGGGTTTGAATGTGATGTTTTCAAATTGAACCTAATCAGTAATTGGTGACTAGGGGAGCACTGCGTCCTTGGCTTTTGCTGGCCTACAGGAGAAATGTTTTAACTGGTGTAATTAAACCTGGAGTGAGGCATTCCCTGCATTTCCAGTGCGAGCTGAGGCTGCGGTGCTGTGGAGGCTCATGCCATCATCTTTCTCTCTTTCTCTGCTCTCATTCAGTGTTTGAGTGGATGGTGGCTGGGGAAATAGCAAAGTCCCTCAGGGATGTAGCTCTGTTCTTGCTGAAATTACAGGCACAGAGCTGCCTGGGCATGAACATGTAGTGTTTACTCTGCCAGTATGAATACAAATAGTCTTATTATAAGAGATTCTGTACCCAAAGACCACCAAAAAAAATTAGGAGTTTTTTTTAACCCTTGGTAGACTTAGTTGTGCTCAATCTGAAAAGAAATTGCACAGCCATTGTATTGTGCATAGTGGTGTTATCTAGTGCACAGATCTGTGCTTACTCCGAGGGGCTTTGTCACTGGAAACTGGGATAAACGAGGGGAAAATGTTCCTCCCACATTTTTCAGTCTGGCTGCTGAAGATTGCTTCTTGTGCAGGTATATGGCAGACTCTAACCTGCTTCTTAATGACTTCCCAGAAATGAGGTGAGGGCCCTGGCTGCACAGGTGAAATCCCAGCCCAGGGTTCAGTGTCTTGGGAAGCTGAGCGAGTGTTCAGAGCGAGGAAGTGCTCTGAGAGGCGTGCAGCCCATGGCTGGGGGCGCTGGGCTGTCAGCCCAGCCTGTCTGCAGCTGGACCAGTCGCTGCAGGACCATGTGCAGCTGGAATGAGGTTTCAGGCTTTGGTATTGAATTCTGTTACCAATAGCTGCTGCACACAATAGTGCTCATTCACAGGTGGGAGCAGATAATCTGGGGAGGAGGTTCCAGCAGCACTCTGAAGGACAGGTGACATTCAGGAGGTGACGAGCTGCTGAGCAGATTCATTCCTCCCTGCTGCACTTGCTTTATCTGGATGAGCTGACTTCAGGCTTTTATGGTTTAATTCTGTTCAGCTGAGGAAACAAATTTTCACAAAGGCACGTTCAAGTTTCTCTTTCCAAAGAAGGTGGCTGCAGGGGTGGAGGAGGAAGAGACAGGATGCTAGATAAATTCAGAGCATAAGCCTTTTCTTTGTTAAAGCTCTAAGTGGATCCATTCTGCTTTTTTTTTGAGAAGCAGTGTGCATAGCATCTGGGCAGAGAAATACAGCATCTTATCTGCCAGGAAGCAAAGATCCTTGGGGTAATCCATCTATGTGGCAGTATTGCATAGGACGAGGAGACATGCCACAAGGGACAGGAGAAAATATTAATTGGTTCTGCACTTCTTCCATGTGCTACAATGGTGAACCATTCTCAAAATATGGCACCTTTCCTTGGCTTTCTAAACTTGCCTGAATTTGTTAAGGAAGAGTTTTGCCCTCAGGGGGATGTATTTCACTTCAAAATGCCAGAAGCCTGTATACGCTGAAAAACACGTTAAAGGGGAGATGATCCCTGGAGAAGTGAGTGCAGGGGGAAGTCAAGGCTCCCAAGCTTTCCAGGGACTTGCTTCCTAGCTTAGTGAGAGTTTTCACTGCCTCAGTTTGTTCATATCCTAGTCAGCTGGGGCTGCTTTGGGGTGTTAGGAGGATAATTTAGACAAATATGTTTTAAGAGTCTTGTACTTGCTAAGGAAGTGCTGGATGTTATGTTACACAGCATTCCCCCAGTTTGGTTGGTAACCCTTGGTGGTCAGTGCCAGTGGAGTCCGTGCCCCAGAGATGCAGAGGCGTGAGCTGTTTGCTGTTCAGACTCCAGTGAGCTGACAGGCAGCAGTGCTTGGTAGGAATTTTCCAAGTAAATGTGATTATTTTTTTTTCCCTCCTTTCTTCCCAATGGAAATTGCTGATTTTCTGAATCCAAACTCTTTTGAGAGATTGTACTTCATGTGTTCTTTACTAAAGAGGAAATTTCTGTTGAGAAATTCTGCCTGTGGTAAATACAGCTGCTGTTTAGTGCATGTAGGTTCCTGTTACTGTTTGACTTGTTTCAGCTCAGAGACCCAAGCACAGCTATTCCCCCAGAGCGCCTTGCCATGGCGGTACCGGCTGTTCTGAGGTAGGCCTTGTCTTTCCTCTTGGAGCTGTGCTACTCAGAATGAACAATTACATTTTCTCTATGTGAAAAGGGGTCAAGACACTCTTCCTCTCAAAGCATTCAGCTCAGCTGAGCACCCTGATTGTTTCAGCTAGCAGGGAAAGCTGAGAAACCAGCATAAAATCCAGGAGATTTGTGGTCGGCGTGTTCAGCTGGGTGTCAACAACTGGAGTTGCAATCCCTGCTCTGATACGGGGCAGAGCAGGAGCACGAAGCTGAGTTTCTCCTCTCCTCTCAGAGTTTGCCAGCAGTGTTCTGGGCTAACCTGGCTGTGTTTTCAGGAAAATCTGTGAAATGGGAATTCTCAAGAACTTTCACAATACAAGAGGTTTGCTCTGCTTAGCTTGCGACCACTTCTCATAGCCCACCACCTCATTTGGCAGTAATTATCTCTGTGCTAGTAATCTCAACAAAGAAGCCCAGGACTTAATGGACCATGAAAATACAACTCAGTATTTATTCCCAGGCAGTGCTTGCTCCTCTGAGCCGAGGGTCCTCTGCCTTGTCACGGCCACGCGAGGGAGCTTGCAGTGCTGCTGGCCCCGGCACCGGCTCTTGCAGCACAGAACACATCGCTCATGTGGGGCCTTTTCCAGCCTCTTGTCCACTCAGTGCAGCCACAGTTCTTCCTGAAGCACATCTGCTGTGTCTTTGGACTGCAGGCAGAATCCTGGGTGTTGCCTGGAGCTTTCTGCTGGATGGTTTTTGTTCTGGCTCCTACACGTTGAGCTTGTGAGCTGTGTCCTGGTCTCTAGTTACTATTTTCTTTCTCTTTTTTTTAGTTTTTCAGGTTTGTGTGTGTGTGTGTCCTATGTTACTAGTCTGGCTGCTTTGACACCTCTGCTCACATGTGAGACTGTTCTGATAAGCCCTTTCTGCTACCATAGGATTTCAGTAACCCAGCATGCTTGACAAGACTGCATAACTAAACACTAAGAAGTTGAGAACAGTTTGTAAATCATTCCCAGAGCCAGCAGGTACAGAAGGGAGCTGAAGAAGACAGTGTTTGTCAGCAGGATCAAACACCCACCCATAGCTCCCTTCTAATGCTCCTCAGTAAAGAATGAATAGACTTTGGGACAAATGGGGTGTGATTTATTGTACAGCTGTGAGCACATCAAGGACTAAGCACCAGGAGTGGATGCTCAGCCTGACTCCAGTCTGACTCTTTTAGGATAGACATGCACAGAGTTTATATAGGTGGGAGGAAAAAAACCCACTTGTAGTGGTTTCTAATCTTAAGCATTTTACTCTAAAATGTCTTTAAGAAGAAAATTTGAAGTTCATACCACAGCCTGAATTCTTTTCTAGATTATAACACGAGACTTTTAACATTTCTGCTATATTTTTTTTTAGTAAGTGGAAGCTCTTTTTTTTTAGTGGCACAATCTTGAGTGTTTCTGGGTAAGATCATCATTGAGCTTGTGGGGTAGATGTGTGTGACTGGGACTTGCTGTGCTAATATTGGGAGGGATGGGTTTGAAAGGACGCAGCACCTCAGCCTGTTGGGCAGTGTAAGAGGAGCTGGTGGCTGTGCTAAAATGGGGAAACTTCTGAAAGAGTCAGAACTCCTGTGAACACAGACAAGTGGCCAGGGCTCGAGTCCAGCAGCGTCTGGCAGCTCACACAGGATTTAAAAAGGTGTTGGTTGCAGGAGCTCTGCTGAAGACACGACCTGCAATGTGGTGACACCCTCTGCAAACGCCCCTTGAAGCCGGCTTTGTTCTGGAGGTTAGCGTATTAGCTGGAATCTCAGTGTGAAAAGGTAATTCCCTCAGCCTGTTGGGGAACTCATTATATTCCTTGTCATTCCTGAGCTGGGCATTCTCATGTTTTTCTATAGCACTTTATATATTTTGACTACAATTTATGGTGATCCTCTGGCACCAGGACTGCACCAGCCGCTGATAATACCCAACTAATCTTCAAGGGCAGGGAGGGAGTGAGTGTAAGCAGTGCCTGCAGCAGCACCCCACGGTACCCTTCATCTCAGTCTCGTGCTGTGTCCATCGAAATTGTGTCATTTTCCCTATTGGCACTAGATGTCACAGTTTTTCCTTCTCAGTAGCATTTGAGGATCAGAAATAATCCATAATCGGAGCCGTTAGCTGGAGCAGTGGCAGGCACCCTTTCCTGTGAACGTGGGAAGCTTTGGCCAGGTGAAATTCAGGACAGCAGTGGGCAGAGGGCTGCTGAAACTCAGCTTCAGCAGCTCTCTGGATTGCCTGGGGCTGAAAGGTGTAGCTAATGAATTTTATACAAGCAAAGCTTAATAGTTGAACTGCGTGTTCTGCTTTGTCACCCCGTGTTCCTGCATTTTATGACAGGCACAGGGTATTAAAACATCTGCTGGGCTACTTAGGGCGAGTGGTAAGGACCTGAGAAAAGGCAGAGAATGGGTGATGGCAAAGTCAGTTAATGATGGTGAAGTGAAGGAAAACACCCATGCATCTCCCTCTGCCCCAGCCCCACCACTGTTTTTCACAGAGATTACTGTGAAAATAGTTGTTTCTCTTTGGATTTCCCAACCCTTCTTCTTGATGAGTTTTGGGAACAATCCTGACCTGAAGGGTCTTCTGGCAGTAGGAATGGGTTTAAATAACAGGGAAGCTGGACAACGATTTGTGCTGCACAGCAAGTGGTGTCTCCTCATCTGAAATACTCAGGATGCAATTTCAGAAGGTGATCCTCCTTTGGCAGAATAATTTTAGCCCCTATCAATGAGATGCTTGAGGGTGACAGGGAGGCATGGGGGTAGGGATCAGCACAGAGCATGTTTCTGCCATGGACTGGAGAGTGATATTTTTGGTGTAAGGTGGAATGTGTTATGGCAAGTGGAATGTAACACAAATTAAAAGAGGGTCCTTCTAGCACCACTGAAAGCTGATTTTTTTTCTCAATTATATTCCTAGATCATTCAATGTAACTTCAAGGTGTGTGGGTGGGAGGATGGGACTGACGTGGGGTCCTGTGAACCTGTTGGGATGGATGCATGTCACAGCATATACAGAGCATCTCCTGAGCTGAGCAGAGGTTGCACAGTTGAGCAGGAGGACTCTGTAGTACACTGAGTTGTTGGAAGGGTTAATGTTCACACAGATCAGTATCTCCAGTGTGCTGTTTCTCACAGGGCTGTAGATGCAGCATCTCCTGTGGCCTGATTTTTGAAGTTACATGTATGCTATAGCAACACCAGAAGTTCAGGATTTGAAAAGACTTTGCTCACAGACCCAGAGGTTATGAGCCTCTAACAGAGACCTTTCAGGTAGAATTTGTCATAATTATTTAAAAGATGAAAAAGTTCTTGCCTACAAGAAAGCTCCTAGTAAAAGTTATCTGTTGCTCTCTGTAATATATCTTTACCCATCTGTAACTTCACCAGACAGAGGCTGTTCCAGCTGAAGTTTTCAAGCCCTACACTCTGCCTAGGGAGAAGTGGATTATTGTTTAGTTTGGAAAGATTCATCAAAAATGTTTTGTTTTGGTGAAAAAGCTGGCAGTGTTGCTCACAGTTGATGTTGTGGGCTTGCAGCAGGAACTTGGATTTGCTAGAGAATTTGGTTTTTCATTCAGTATTATGCCTTTTGCTGTCCCCAAGAGACACTGTGCAGGATTCATACCTTGTAACACAGCTGTGTGTGCAGTAAAAACTCCTTTTACACTGTCTATAATGGGGTTTTTTGAGATTTCCTTCTGGTGCTGTGTGTCCATCCACTTTCCCTGAGCATCAGCCGTGGCCTGCGGGCCCTTTGGTCCAGTGCAAGGAACTCAGGCAGTCCCAGTCCACGTCTCCTTCAGTCCACGGCGCTGCACGACGCCTTTTAGCCACCAAGCCCTTGTCACATCCCATCCTGGAACCGTTTCTTCCCGTCTCCCTTGGCCGTGTGCTGTTGGGAAGAACCGTGCCAACGTGTGCTGGCTGTGCCGCCTGCCACCGCTGCTTTGGTCGCTAAATGGCACCTTCTGCAGAGCCAGGAGGAGGGTGAAGGAACCCTGGGTTTTGGCACCCCACCCTTGTCGAGGAGTTAAGTCTGGGTGCCTCTAGCAAACCACTCCCATCATGGTGTTGTTCTGGGAATTGGTTCATGCTGAAGAGAAAAAAATGTTACAGGTTTTGGTCACAGTAGAAGTGCAGAGAGGCTCTCTTTTAGATCTGGAGTTTTGATTTCAATGATGAAATACCAAAATTGCTACATCTGCATCAAGTAACATCTCTGTGGCTGCCTTTGTTCCCTTTCTAAAGCAAACCTTGTCCATGGCAAGAGTGCTCCAGCATCCTGGGGCCAGCGGGCGCTGGTTGCCCTCTCGAGCAGACAGAGGTTGTGAGAGGGAACAAAGCACATGTTCCTTCCTTCAACAACGTCAGAACGTGTGCACACAGCAGGGGAGAAGTGTGCTTTTATTATTGTTCAGCTTCAGCTTCCAGTGCTCTCATGCTAGACCGCTACAACTGTTGCATTTCCTTTCTTATTACAACTTTTGTATGTAAAAAATGCTGACATACAAATATAGTCATGTTTTATGTGTATTTTTTACATATAAAACTTACATATGATACAGGTGCAACAGAATGGGAACAGTTATTGTCAGGGTTCTGTAAGTTCAGTTGTCCTATTTAGAGATTTTGAGACCCACATTCAGATTTCCAAATTTGGATGTAAATCAGTAAAATGAAGTGTGGCATAAAGTACTTGGGCTCAAGCATCATCCTCGTGGTGAGAGAAGTAGAAGAAACCAACACAACTGGCGTGGTTCAAACTTAAATATTGTCAAATAATAAGCTGTTCTCATTTACAGCAGATTTTCTGTCAGCTACGCTTCTCCAGGAATCCTGGGTCCTGCTAGGAGGGGGCTGCAGAGCCCCTTCTGCCCAGACACTGGCCACTGTTCGCGTTGGCTTCCCCTTCGCTCGGAGTCCCTTGTGCCCAGGAGGGCGGCCGGGGTCGGTTCCGTCCCCGTTCCCCTCGGTGCCTGTTGTCAACAGCTCCGGCTGCCGCTAGCAGTCGATCTGTAACTGCATCAGTGTGTGTATTACTGCTCCCATCGATAGTGCAATTAATGTTGAAGTCAATTTTGGTGTTAATTTTAGGCCATGATTAGTGTTGACACTGTGTGTCAAGCTAACGGCGTTTATGAGCGCCGTGAAAGCCAGCGTTAGTTAATATCGTGGTTTTACTATCTGTTAATGGTTACATTAAGCCAAAGACCCAGTGGGAGAAGGTGTGTATAAAATTATATATATATAAAACTTGGGTGTAATCTATGTGTGTCATGCAATTCTGCATTGCTGCTGCTATTCAGAGAGCAAATGACATCTGAGCACTGAATCCTAATCACAGTTTGGAACATCAGAAATAATGATCACTTCTGATCGGGGGTTGTGAATAATTCATCTGGTTTGATTTTCACGTTCTGTCCAGTGATACTTTTCAAACCAAATGTGTTCCTACAGGAGAATAATGGTCCCACTTCTTATGGAAATACTGTGGCACAAATCATTTTGCCAACAGAAAAACAGTTAAATAAGATGGTTCCTGCTTTTATTTTTTCCTCCCTCTCTTCCTCACTCCTGGCTGTGCTGGGAATAGAGCTGTGGCAGGAGAAGAGCTGCCAAACTGTGCTGGCTCTTCAAAAGAGCCCGTTTTGCAGCCACTGCCTCTTACCATCACCCATTATTGTTCTGACAGGGCTCTTAGGTGATTAGCTCAGCCTGTCTAATTAACCTGTGAACTCTCCATTTTTTTGGCATGCTGCCGTTAACTTAAAAATCTCATCTTTTTTCTTTCTGAAATAGAAAGCTGTCCTCCACTGCCTGTAAATTTAACCAGGATCGACATTGTTCACAGCAAAAAAATCCTCAGCTGTGCCCTGTGATTTTTATTACTGTTTAAATGGCACAAAACACGCTATGTGCTGGGGAGGCAAGACGACATGGAAGTTAATAAAGTAGTGCACTTTAATTTTTCTTTTCTTAATTGCATATGGTTGCTCCATATTTATCAGCTATAAACTGTTTTCCCGAGTTCATGTTTACTCTGCCTTGGCTAGACAGTTTTTCCTATTCTCCTAGTGGGGATTAACAAAAGGGATTTTATTTATGTAGAGGATACACAGTCTTGGGTTAGGGAACTATTCCAATACTTCTATTACAATCTGAATTTTCTAAATAGGAAATGATTTAATTTGCCTGTTTTCTGTACTGTCAAAAATCATCAAGCTGGTGAAAGTGAGGAAAATAAATCTCTTGCATCTTGATAGGTGAGACAGACTCTGGGACCAGTCCTGGATCCTGCCTGAGCTCGGTCACTTGTCCCTAAGCCCCAGAGCAAGTGTTAATTCATCTGCCTCACCTGTGGGCTGAGGGTGCTCGGATTTTATTTCCATATGTTGTGGTTATGGTGTAGGTTTCTGGCAGTGTCTTCCTGTGTTTCTATCTTGCAGTTTACTGCTGACAAGTATTTAGCAAATACTTTAGCATTTCTCCTGTTGCTCGTGTGGCTTGTGTGCCTCTGATGGTGCTTGAAGCTTCCTGGTGTGGTCCTGGCTGCTGGCTCCGTGTAGCTGGAAGGAAACGACCACTCAGGCAAACACCTGCAAATTAGTGTTAATTCTGTGCTGTTTTGGAAGAACTTTACAGTGCAGTTTTAAAGAGAATGTTGTGGGTTTCTGTCAATAACCAAATCTGGTTTCTGAGGTGGTATCAGAAAGGTTTGGTAAATGCCCACTTCAGGACTTTAATTATGGCAAGTGAAAACAAAAGCGCCTATAAATGACGGTGAAGTGAGCTGCGGTGGGTGACGGGCTGTGGATGAGCTTCCCTTGTTTCTTAGAGGCTAATCTTGAATCCTTTAATTTTGGATTTGCAGACTTTTTTAACCTGCTGTTTCTAATTGCAAGCTTGCCCACAGTTGAGTTAGAGCAGAGATGTAGTATGGAGCCTCTGGCATCTCTTTTCCCGCAGCAGTCAAGTCAGAAGGACAAAGTTTAATTTTCTTCTCCCTTTTTCACCTTTTTTTTTTTTTTTTTTTTTTTTTTTTTTTTGGCTATGAAAGTCCAGCAGTAGAAGAGCAGAATTCCCTCTGGCTGTGTAGGTTTGTTTGGGATGAATTAGGTTGCTTTTCCAGACTCTGGACTGGTTGTCTGTGTGACCCCTGGTCTGTTCACACACACTTTTGGTCTGTGTGCCTGACCAACAGCTGCATCCGCTTCTTTTACAACATCACAACTTTTCCCTTTAATTTTGCAATAATATTCTGGTATTTTAGCAAAGCATCCCACTGACTTTTAGGGATTTACGCTCCTGTCTTTAAAACTGCTGCAGTATCTCTCTCTTCCAAATATTGCAGTTGGATGCTAAGATGTAACTGTAAACCTGCAAATATTCAGAGGCAAACAAATTAATCCCCTTACAACCTATCAGTCAAAATAACAGTGGGTGAAACTGAGACCAAGGAGAAGGTGAACTGAAACACCATCATTCTGTTAACTTGCAATCTCAGCTCTCAGAAGGGGAGGTGTAAGGGAAGGATCTGCCAGTAGCCGGCTGTAATATTTTTGGATTGCTGCCTGCTTTACTACCAATGACCCTTTGATTAATTCCTCTGCCTTTTTATTTTTTTAATGAGCCTATTATGGCATATCTTATTGCAGATGCTGATTGGATCTCAACTGTGTATTGTGCCATTTTGATTTGGATTAAATGGCACATATCTGTCTGCTGCTTCTCCCCTCTCCCCCTCCCGCTTTAGTTCATCATGTTCAGAATTCAGAGTCTCCACAATGAGAGTTTCAACCCTCCTGATTGCAGAGGATGTGCAATCGGCTTGAGGAATGTGTACTCAGAGCTTATGATCCTTGGGCAAGCGGAGACTGGGTGATGCATGTGGCTTTCAAGGGACGCTGCTATTTCCATCTGTTAATGACATTCCAGGCTGGCCAACTCCCCAGTGCGGTGATAGGCGGCGGCTGAGGGATGGGAGATGCAGGCTACAGATGTTGCTGATCTCCATAAGATGGGCCAGAAGAGATCATTCGGTGATTTTAAAAAGAAAAATATGCAGCAAAAAGCATTACTTATCCAGGCAGGCTGGGAAAGAAACTGCTGAAATATTTGGGAAGGAAAAAGGGAAGAGCCAAAGAGATGAAAGGAAGGACAGGAAAAAAAAAATGAGGTAGTTCTGAAATAAAAGGATTTTTAAAATGAGGATAGGGTGAGAGAGAACCAGGGTGATGAGGGTCTGGGGTGATATCTCTGTAGCCTAAGCAGATGGTCAGGAGTCCTGTACAGCAGCACATCCATCCTCACCCTGGGAGCTCTGGCACACGGAACAGACGCAGCACCCTGCGAGAGAGGCGTTTGCAGGATGCGTTTTGGACCCGTGACAAATCCCTGAATGGGGAGAGGGGGGGCCAGTATTGGTGTCTTGGGGGGGAAAGAGCAATGGAGGATGTGCTCCAGTGCGTGGGGAAAGGATCAAGTCCTGACAGCTGTGCTCTGCACTGGCAGCACCTGTCAGAGCTGCTGGTACCGGAGCTCCCAGAGAAAATGCACAGTGCCACACACATGAGGACAATGGCCCCTGCGTGGTTCCCTTCTTTCACATCTTGAAGATGTACATTTAGGTTTTGTTCTCTGCTCTTTGTTTGCAGATTGGGATGGTGGCCTGGAAGATGACTCTGAAGACCCCTGAGTATCCAGAAGGCCGTGATATCATTGTCATTGGCAATGACATTACCTACCGGATAGGTTCCTTCGGGCCTCAGGAGGACGTGCTGTTCCTGAGGGCTTCAGAGCTTGCTCGAACACATGGCATCCCCCGGGTCTACGTGGCTGCCAACAGTGGAGCCAGGATTGGTTTGGCTGAGGAAATCCGGCACATGTTCCACGTAGCTTGGGAAGACCCAGATGACCCATACAAGGTAAGGAGGCACAGGAGTCAGAGGGGAGACTCTGCAGGAGCTCACAAAAGAATCTTATTTTTACACTGTCTCTTTTAATAGAGATGGGAGTAAATATTTGCCAGACTGTTAGGTCCAAAGTTCTCCTTGGTATTGGCTCTCTCAGACAGCAGGACTGGCATCTAGCATGAGTTAGTGCTAAATGTTGAAGACATCCCTGGCTTTCACTGACCTCAGCTGGAGCTCCACTGTTCAGAGAGGATGTTCCTGTTGGTATCTGGAATTAAATTCTGCTCCCTTGAAACTTTCTTTTTGGAATGGGTTGTTGGGGATCAGGAAGGGACTACAGGTGGGAATGAGATGAATGAACTGCTTTTTTCCTGCAGGGTTACAAGTACTTGTACCTGACTCCTCAAGACTATAAGAAAGTCAGTGCCCTGAACTCAGTTCACTGTGAACATGTGGAGGACAATGGAGAGTCCAGGTAAGCACGGGTGGGTTAGAAGGGAAAGATTTTGTTCATCCTTGGGTATAGAAGGTGATGCATGTCACATCATTGTCTCCAGCTAGGATATTCTTTAGGATCCAGGTGTGTAGAAAGCCATAGCTGTGTGTGGTCAGAGCGTGGAACAAGAGAGTTAACAGCTGTATCGTGACGTGCCGTGTCAGCTCCTACTGCCTAGAGACCCGAGTCGTGACTGAGAGTCCTGCAGTGGTAAACACTGAATGGCCAGGACAATGGTTCTTGCCCAAAGACTTGCCATCTAAATTTTGAAAATTACTTTTCTGCTAGATTCTGTAGAAAGGATAAAAGGATTCCTGAGTGAAGGCCAAGGGTTGGGCTGCAGTGGTTGCATTTAACTGCCTTGTAGCCTATGGTTTTCCACATGCCTCAACTCTAGGCATCTGCATCTTCCCAGCTACACCCCAAAAGCAGCACATCTGAAGCTTTCAGAGCTAGACTGCAGCTGCAGTGGTGCTCCTGGGCAGAGGGAGGAGGTTGTGCTTGGGAAAAAAAAAAAGGCTGGTTTGCAGACTGGCAAGCTCTGAAAGAACAAAAGGATGGTGCTGGCTGTGGGGAGGTGTGTGTGCCTGCATGTGTGGTGGGGAAGCCAGTGGCTCTCTTCAGTGAAGCACTTAAGCACATGCTCAAGGACTTTGCTTAGCAAGGGCCTAGTGGAAAAGATAGAAGCCAGTCTGAGAGCACTGAGGAGGAAGGGACTGGGCTGGGCATGAAAGGAAGAAAAGGTAAGAGCCTCATTGTCATCTCTTGTTCTATTTCTTTTTCTTTTTGGCTGCATTCTCCTCCTTTATTGCCCTTTTTCCTATAATCAGCCTGCTCCTCACATCCTGTGGGAATGACAGGAGAACACTTTCCACAGGCCTTCCTCTCCCTTGGCATTTCCTCTTTGCAGTGCTGCTCTGGCTGCTCGGACCTGCCACTGTTCCATGGTGTTCAGCGAGGCTGCAGAACGAGCCTGGGTACAGGTCCTGGCTGGGTTTTATGCACATTACTCTGGAGCTTTAATGATATTTAGTCACTTTTCATTTTCTTCATAGCAAACTGATTCAGCAAATCAGTGGACCTTGTGACTCAAAGGCTGTGTGTGTCTCCCTCAGGTATAAGATAACAGATATTATCGGAAAGGAAGACGGACTTGGCATAGAGAACCTCCGAGGATCTGGCATGATTGCTGGAGAATCATCTTTAGCCTATGAGAGTATTATCACCATCAACTTGGTAATCCCCCACTGCTTTCTATTCTTCAAACTGTGTTGTCTGTTTCAGCTAAAAATCCTGCAGTGATATCCAGAAGATGCATCTGGGATCAGACTTCTGGTTCCTGTAAACTGCTTCTTGTAGGCTTTGAGCAGTGCTGCTTGCACCACGATAGGGCTGGATCCCTTTCAGACTAAATTTAAAACATTTTTAGACAACAGTCATTTGGCTTCATGTTTGCTCAGTCTGTAAGTTACTGCTTCTCTTTTTTTAAATAAAATTCATATATGCTCGGATACTCTGTTTTACAGAAAAATAGATTCTGGAGTGTTGCAGTGGGAGTAGATTTTACAGCCTTGTAATACAAACATGCTTGGTTTTATCTAGATGTTTGGATAGGTTCTGGCTGTGTGGTAAGGCAGAAATCATTATGATTTCTTTTTTAATTTTTCTTTTTTTTTTTTTTAAGGTTACATGTCGGGCAATTGGGATTGGGGCTTACCTTGTTCGGCTGGGGCAGAGGACAATCCAGGTTGAGAACTCTCATATAATCCTGACTGGCTGTGGAGCCCTCAACAAAGTAAGTGCTTGCATTTTAGTCTTCAGAGTTAGGTGAGTTGAGTTGGTGTTTCTGTGAGTTCTGCCAGAGGCTGGAGGAGCTGCCACCACTACCCCTGTCATCGTGCTCGGTCCCTTTTGCTTCCTCCCTTCTCAGACTCCTCCCAGTCAAGGAGGACAACAGACACGGGGCAGCAGCTGTGAAATGTTTGTGCCTTTGCAGTCTTTTCTCCCTTCTCTCTGCTCAGAAAGCAGTCCTTTCATGCACCTGTTTTTCTTGACCAGAACTGGTGTTGGCAGCCAGAGGCACAATTCCAGGCATCCTGGTTGGAGATTGGCAGGTGACCTAGGCAGAACTGCACATTTAAGGGCTTGAGTGTGAACCAGGTGAAGGGGAAGAAGGAGAGGCAGCTTTTAACACAGGCTGTGTGCAGTGACTGATGAGAGAAGTGGAGAAGCCCACTGACTGGGCAGCATCTTCTCCCACCCACTGTGTACTGTGATAGAGGGAACAGGGCTGCTGCCAGGGCCTGGAAGACCGTGTTTCCAAATAGGTGGGGCCAGAATCACCCTGAACTTTCAGCCATTCACAGCACTGCATTAATCCTGGGGCAGCACTGCAGCCTGAGAAAGTGTGTGATGGTGATTTTCAAAGGGTCAGACCTGCTGGAGATCTCAGCTGTGGGGGGCAGGGAGGAAGAACTCAGGCTGTAAGAAAACTTACTGCTTTCACTCCTGAAGTGGCTGCTCTTGGGTTTTTTTCCCCCACCAGAGGCGGTTTTTCTCCCTTGCTGCCCCAAGCCCATTAATATCCCAGCCTCCAGCTCCTTGTCTGCAGCAGACAGGGCTCAGAGCCGACTCCGCTCTCGTCCCTCTCACCAGGGCTTTGTTTACGGGGGAGTTGGGATCTGCGGGCGCCGGGGCCCTTCCCCATTGTGCGGCTTTGTTCTCGGGCGCTCTCCAGCACCTGGGCTGGTTGTGCTTCGTCGCAAGCTGCGCTTCAAGGAGTGCCTGCCTGACAATGGGAGATAAAAGGAAAATAGTCTCTTGTTGAATTGTTCCCCTGAATAAAGGGGGCTCTGCAGAAAATTAAGCATTGATCCTATCAACTCGAGGATGCAGCACCCTCAGTTAGATCTCTTACACACATCACACACACCTGCATCAATGGAAGGAAAGAGACATTTGAAGATCCGTCCTTTAAAAAGAAATGGAGTCAGTTTAGTGCTTGCTGAAGTGGAGTAAGTTGCCTGGTTCCAGCTGTCCTTTGTTGGGGATCGGGGCCCTGCGGAGTTTCCCAGATGGCAGGGCCGGTCTGTTTAGTCCTCCTCTTCTGCTGTCTTCTTTCCAGGTTTAACTGCATGCTCGACTTGTGGAATGAATGGGATTTTTTTAGGACTAGGTTAATCTCACTAAATTTTAGGCACTTAAAGGATTTAGTCTAAATTAAGCACCTGGCATCTGTCAGCAGACAAGTTTACCTGTCCTTTAATAGTGGGAGACTGGGAATGGCCACTTACTCCTGGATGTTGTGTGGTGTGTCTTGCTGGTTCACATGATCTTCATTTCCCAGTCCCTGCAGTTCTAGTCAGAGCTTGTTGAATGGATCCAGCCATAATTGTACCCCAGAAGTATGTCTGAAGTAGTGAAATGATGTCCAGGGCTAACCTGAAATGACCAAGCTCGGTCCAGTTGAGATCTTAAGGAGGGTGAGAAGCAAGTGGTGAATGCTAATGCATTTGCATCATCCTGCCACGGAGGCAGTGTCTATTTCAGACTTGCCCTCTGTCTCCCTGTTAAGTGTAACCTGTTAAACACTTGTCCCTTGAATTTAAATGGACACTTTGAATTTTCTTTTGGCTAGAAGTCAGGTCACTATCAGCCAGCAGCCAATTAAGCAAAGTCTTCCCTTGTAGGAATGCAATTTAAACATGATATGTGATGTGTTCTCGTTCATTCACGTGAATAAGACCCCAGAAGGGTTTCATGGTGGAAACCTATTGTAGTTTTTCTCTGTGGAGCGAGTGAGCCTTGCTTCTTGTTCCCTTAGAGTAGCTGGTGAGAAGACCCCTGTGCAGCAAAGGCAGTGATTTACTTTGTGGGCGTTGGAAGGTCACCAACCCAGCTGGCAGGGTCTTGAGGAAAGATCATGACTGAAACCAAAATAAATAAATGGAAACTGCTACCTTGCATGGAAGTTGGAACTGGATGTTTTCTAACACAGTTGCACACAAATATTCAGAGATTTGGGACAATTTTTTCCATTGCTGACTTTTAAATACTGTCTTCACAGAGGACACTGTACAGAGCTTACATGTAGTCTTGTGTCTGCGTTCACATCTTCAAAATGTCTTCTCTCTGCAAGAAGAGAATGTGCAGTGTGAAAATGTTTCTGCAGCAGTGGAGACAATTTGGCTTTCAGAGAGCAGCGAGTTTTTTTCTGGCAAGTTTTGTTTTTTAATTTATTTTTTTTCCCTGTGAAATACTGGATTCTTTAATTTACAAGAGGAGCAAAGGGGGACTGTGACAAACATTACATGCCAGCAGATCCGTTGCTGGTCTTGTTCATTATCATTATGTAAAACCAGCCTGAGGGTTTAGGTGTAGAGGGAAAGGTCCAGCTGCCCAAACCAGGCTGTAACCTATAACTTAGATGATGAGCTCAAGGTCAGTATCGTTTTCAGCTGAAGCTAATGTTTGGTTCTGGAGGTTGTGACTAATCACTGCTGGCTGTTCACTGTGCCCGTGTCACTGCTGTGTAAGCACAGAGGCACAGCACTGTAAGACACCCGATATCAGGCAGGTTTAAGGATTCTCTCAGCCCAATTGCCTGTCAGGGGTGACAAGAAACTGCACAAGAGCTGTGCCAGGTTTCCCTCTGCTCCTGATTAAGCCGTCTTTGTTTATAGTCCAGACCAACGGGCGAGGGAAAGCCCTGGTGTGATGCTCTGCGGTGGGGACAGTGCTCTGCATGTGGGGCACCAGGGCTGCATTTCATCCCAACCCCTTTTGTCTCCACCAGTGCATTTCAGCAGGGGGTGGAGAGGTGGAAATGACATTTCATTCCTCTCCCGTGAGCGTGTGCGCGCGCCGGTGCTGCGCCCGCTGACCCCCCTGAAAATGGAAATAATGATAATGCGCGTCTCCTGACTGCATCAAAGTATCAGCACATCAAAAGCCAGGAGGCATGAAATGCAAATGATAAAGTGAAAGCAGATGGATTGTGCATGATCGCCTGATGCCCAATGAATTTTAAAAGGTGCTGGTTCACATGGGGAGAGGGGCTGAAATAAACACGTTATCCCTGCCATTTTTTTTATTTTTTTTTTGTTCTTGCCGCTCACTCCTGACAATATTTTTTCACACTTCAGCAAGCAACCACTCCATCTCCCTCCCTCCCTCTCCCTCTCTTTCTCTCCCTCTCTCTCTTTCGCTGTCTACCTCACACACGTCTCGGGTCATGTCGCCGCAGCTCCGGTGGAAATAATAAGATATAAACCACGAGGTTGTTATTTGCATAGAAATAGCATGGAGCCCCAGGCAGCGCGGGAGAAGGACACAGAGATCATTTGTCTAAAATTTTAATGAAAACTTTTGCTGAGGCAGAGATTTTTTTTTTTTTTAAAACTTTCCCTGCCTTCCTCTTTTCCCCCCCCAGTACCTTCCTCCACCTCCCTCAGTTCCCCTTTCCTCATCCTAAGCTAAACACGGTGTGATTTCATGTGAGGTAGGTGACGTGCTGCCACCGTGCACTAATTTCCAGAGCCCAGCACTCCCAGTTTGTCCATTGCTTATATGGTTCAAGCTTCCAGGGCTACATTTCATTTCAGTCCTCACAAGGATGTTCCCAAGTCTGTTGCTGACTTATTTTTAATTAGTTTGCTCTTCCTTGTCGTTTGTGGTTAAAAGAAATCCTGTCTTTAAGCTTGTTTTGTTAATATAAACAGTGTCTTTCAATTATATTTTCTCTCCAGACACATGTTCTAGGCTTTTTCAAAGGGAAGCCAGATTTAGCAGAGATTTCAGGAACTGCTGCTGACTTGATACACCTCAGCTCATTATATAGATGTTCAACTTGTTATCTCAACCAGTTCATTTTCTGAGTCATGATGAAGAACTGTCCCACACACTGCACTTCACAGTAGGACATCTCAAATGATCATCACTTCTGGAGGTGAAGGGAAGAATCTAACCAGCAGACTGCTCTGTTTCCCTCCTATTTAGCTTTATTTCCCCCTCAGATGGTGGTTACCCCCAGCTCTAAGTTGCTCAGTGAGACAAGTTTATTTTGAGGCACTTAAGCCAGCTCAGCTCTCTGATGCTGGTTGCTCTTCAGTGTCTCCTGACCACCACGTGGACATACCCAGCCTGCTTGTTGGGATGCGTTTGGTGTCTGTGCTAAAGCAGCCTGGCACTGACCTGATGTTTGCAGGTCTTGGCTGAGGGAAGCTGCAGAACTTGTTGGGACTGGACTAACAGGGTGAGACAACAGGTCAGGGCTTGGGAGGAGTGGGCAGAGCTGCTCCAGGGTGCTGTGCCCTTGTGAGAGGCTGCTGGGCCAGGTCTGAGACTCACTGGGGGAGCTCTGGGGTGAGGAATATTAGCTTACACCGTCTCAGTCTGTCTTGTGTGAGTGATGGGTCTTCAGTATTGCAAGCAGTAATATTTACCCTTCAATTTCACAATCTGGAAAAATACATAAAAACCCTGTTGGTCTGATGCTGTTTGGGGGTTTTACTGTAAAATACAGAATGTGGAAAGCTCTGTTTTGAGATTCAAGGCAGGGATAGCTCAGTATCTGCTCAAGATGACTCCAGTTTTGGGATTAGATCAAAGCAGTCATGTGAGAGCAATCATGTGAGTTAGAACAGCAAGTGCCATCCCTGTCATTCAAAGAAGCATTATAATTATTAATGCATGATATGAATCTTTCTGTAGTGGCACAGCAAGACTATTAGGCAGATACGTATGGGCGCAGGGTGTCTGAGAATGCTGATCAGAGAGGGTCTTGGAAATGTCACACAGAAATTGACACTTCAACAGCTTTAACTGGCAGTTGGTTCCTCTCCTGGATCTCACCAAGGTTACCCCGCTCTTGGCTCCAGCGGTGGGGGAGGCAGGAGGGGTCTCTGCTGTGCCCTGGGTGGTTACAGCAAATGGTGTGGTGAGAGTGAGGGTGGCTTCGTGGGCTGGAGGTTGGTTCCTTGAGCTCTCTTCAAACTGATGCAGGACCTCAGTGATGTTGGAGGTCTCACTGGTGTAGGTCACCATCACTCACACCCCAGCAAAGCCAGTCTGGTTTGAGAACCAAGACCAGAGTAGCACTCCTGTAAGAGTCAGTCTCGATTTAGCAAGATTGGGCAATAGGAAGAGAGCAGAATTTGTTTCTTAGTGCCAGAGAGAGGCATTAGCTGCTGGGAGTGTCTGGTTGGTGGCAGTCTTGGTAGCACAAAGGTCTTTGCTCTGTGTAAAGAAATTAACGTAAACAGGATGGATGCCTGGACTTCAGATGAGCGCAAATAAACAACCACCACCTCCATTTCTGCATTTTATTTTTAATTGCCTTTCTTTAAGTGGTGATATTTGTGCATTGTTCCCATTAGAGACAATTTACGTTCCAGGCATTGCATTATCAGTCCCTTTATGTTTGCTTAGGGAAGAAAGTCTAATAGATTTCTGTTGACTTTTTTTTTTCTCCCTCCTTCTATCATTTTTAATATGGATCTTGATGGGTTTATCTGTGTGGATGGTGCCTGTGCTGTGGGGCTGTGTGTGTATTTATTCCCACTAAAGAGGAGTTTAGCATAGTGGCCCATATTCTGCCTATCTAAAGCTCTTCCCATACCTTCCAGGGAACCTCACAAGTATTCTGAACCCTACCTGTGTTTCACAGAGCCAGGGTTGTGTCCCAGTTCCTGATGATCCTGCAGAGAACCTTCTCACTGGAGCGTTAACTCTGGTGCCTGACGTTCCACCAGAGCTGAAGAGAAAAAGACACTTTTCAAACATGTCCCATAATAACTGATCCTGACCTCTCCTCTCCTGAGGTGTCCCAGGGGAATATCAGGGTGACCTGCCTGTGGGTCTGCTCTCCAGTGAATTGCAGAGAAATTGTCTGCCATCCTGGACACTTGGGTGGAAATGGTGTTGGAGAATTGTCACTTATCTCATGGTTAAGCCTAAAACCCCACTGCAAAGTGAACACAGTTTCACTCTCCTGGTGAAAGAGGTGCCTGTGCTGCAGCCTGTCCCCTCGGGTGGCCTCAGAGTGAGAGGGTTTGGTGGGGTCCAGAAGGTCACCAAGGGAATGACCAAAACAAGATCTTGACGTACGATGAGACAATCATTAATACTGTTCCTAGGGCCAGTGTCTGGATTAGGGAACCCCTCCCTGGGACAGGGGGGATTTAGGAGTGTTTGCACCACCTAGAACAGGGGCTGCAATTTTAATTTGCAAAGTATATTGAGTCCTTTTGATTTACCACTGAGTGACAGAGTGACCTTGAGCGAAACACGCGGTGTCCCTGCGCTGCGAGAGGAGAGCTGGGCAGGGGTTTTTGACAAGGCATTTTTCATTTGAAAATGCCAGCTCACTGAAACTGGAACTCTTCAGGAAAAAAGTATCAGTTCTGATTGTAAAATCTTCTTTTCTGTTGCAATCCAGAAATTTTCAAAATTCCTCACCAGTTATTGCAAGATAGAAAAACTGTTTCCTCCCAATGATGTTTTGTGTTGCCATCTGCAAACAGAAGGAGTGCCTCTTCTGTATCTGCTCAGCTGTGGAGCCCTGCTCCCTGGGTATTGGTAAGGTGCTTTGGGATCTCCAGGCAGAAGGTGGTGTAGAGAGGCCAGCTGCAGTTGCAGTGTCCATCTGGATGCGTCTTCCCCTGCTGCCTCCGAGGTGCCATTGTTTTTTCCCCTTCCCCCTCTGATTTCACCAAATTAAAGCAAGAAAAAGACTCCACCAGCAAGACCTGCTTCTGGATTTGCAGTCAGTAGCCATCTCCAATAACCATCAGGCTGTCAGCTTCCCCCCACCTCCCCCTACCTCCCACCTCCCCCATCACTCACCAAAGGAAAAAAAGAGCTGGAGCCACAGCTTGAAATATATCATGCAATAGTGTATCATGAATTTCTTGTGAATCACATTGGTGAAGCAGGTTTATTTATTTCTGAGACTTTAAATCAATACAAAGTAGGTCTCTTAGTTCTGAAGCTGGGATGGAGTGTGAAAAAATGAGCCCATTGTACTCTTAAAACTTTGGGGAAAGGAGATGACAGCTATATAATTCCATTTACCAGGCACTAGGGGCTTTAATGTGAAGGTGACAGGGAGCTCTTTGTGCATTTAGAGCACCATATCTTCTAAATAAAAGATCTGTAGACTTGATAGTGGAGTATAGCTCTGACTTTAATAATCTCCAAGCATTAGACCGAGCCAATATGTTCCCAAGTCAGAAGGGTCCCCCACCGAACGCTCGTAAATTAGAAGTGCAGGAACTGCACACGTCCGGAGATTAGAAATGCAAGGAGTGAAGTCTGCAGGCAGAGGAGGTGGCTGTGCTCACACTGCCATGCCAACAGGCTGAACACTTGGGCATGGGTTTGTTTGGAAGCACAGCTCTCACTGGCATCCTCCCTCAGCGTGGTTCCCCTCCTTGGCTTTGCTGCTGTTTTACCCTGTAATGACAGGAGATGTGTGGGGAAGAGCAGAGCGATGGGGATGAACGCTGGGAGATCTGTTGAGGCTTGGCTGCACATAATAGCAGCCAGGTTTTAAGTTCCTACATTGTGTTTTCTGATGAGACATTCATTCTGATCATTTCTGCCTGTTTATGAAAAACAGGCTATTTATAGTACGTGCATGTGCCTTTTCTGCTTCAGGTTTCTGGCAGATAATATAAATGGTGGGATGGGAATTGCAATTATTGAAATTATTCGGATAAAAATCTGGCACTTATATTTGATATAAACACATGATATGCTCTGAATAATAACAGCACTTATGTTACATAATGATTCCCATCCAGGCCCTCCGCTGTCATTTTTTCAGATCTTTCATCTTTGATGAAACACAGGAGCCAATCAAGTTTGCACCAAACCAGCTTTGCAGTGAAATGTCTCAACTAACCAGCAGCTCGGCTTCTGAAAAGGAGCGCAGAGAAAGCACTGGTCATCGTGGGTTTGAGTGCTAGAAAGTGATTACTGTGGGTATGACATGCCTAGAAACCTGTTGAGGATGGTCTTTTAAAGGCTGGAAAGGCTGTTGGAATCCTGGCTCTGCTTTGTACTTTCCAAAAGATCCTCTGAGGTAAAATAAATGTGTTTTCCCGTTGCAGCAGGGAGAGTGGCGTTGGGAGAACCAAGTGAAGGACGAGTTGGCAGCGCTGCCTGCGTGGTTTGTAAGCACGTGGTACCAAAGGTGGTGTTATCCAGAAACTAGTGTGAGTTCTTGCAGTCACAGGCTGAGCTTTAACACGTGCAGTTCTAGGTCTGGCATTTCCTTTTGACCACATCACTGATGTCCTCATCCTTCTGTTGAGATGGGGACACAGAGGAAGCGCGTTGTCCTCTGCACCCTGGTGAGTGCGCTGCTTTCTGCACCCCAGGAAGGTTTGTCTTCAGGAGCAAAGGAAGGGGAGACCGAGTGGCTCATCCCAATCTGACCTGGGAGGCTGTTTGGTGTCAGATATGCAGAGTTCAGAAATGTCAGACCAGCTGCTGCTGGCTTGGAAAAGGGAAATTATATCCAGAGTGTGAGGGCACTGGGATAACGTGCATGGAAGGAGTAGCAGCAGAAGTGAGGGGTCCTCACTAGAGGCTTCAGAAAGGGCAAGTTTGAGATCTCTGTGAGAGGTCAGTCACCTGCAGCAGCTTCCTCTGTCTGGTGGCATGTCCAGCTCTGGGTGGACAGAAACATGGTTTCTGAGCTTTCCTGGGGTGGAAAGAATTTGAATTTAAAGCAAATTTTCTGGTGCTAGGAGCTTAGTGCCTGGTGCTTTGCTGTTCATGGCTGCTCTTTTTGGTCTAAAAACAGGCCATCAGATTAAGCACAAGATCCAAGGTCAAATACTGCCAATATTCAGGCATGTGTGTATTGTGTATCTCAGCTTTAAACTCCTGGAACCTCTACTTTCCCACCCCTGTTGCTGGACCTTTCTTGATCTCTGGTCTGTGGCAGCTGACTCTGGTAGCTGCATCTTTGACTGTTCCCTTGAGTGCCAGTAGCCTTTCTGCTGGGAAGGGCTTGCTTTGCAAACTTAACCCTTCCATGCACGTGTCTGGCCTTCTCTAAGCCTTGGGCTAATGCTACCATCCCTTCTTAACCTCCTCCTTCACGCGACTCAGTGTTCCTCCCTGGCAGACCTGAACTCCCAGGGTGTGAAGTTCACCCTTTTGACAGATCCTGCTCATGTCAGGGACAGGTTTTAATCCTGTACAGTCTTTTCTCTCACTAGTTTGTTTCTAGCATTACCTTTCAGACTCATTTAGCAACATTTCTAAATCCACTCATGCCTTTGCTGACCACGTGTCTTACTGAGGAACATCTGAATGCTTTAATTGCAGAAGCATCAGTTTTGGATGATGCATTCTCCAGCAGATGCATTCTCTTTCACCCTTGGATATTTTCTTGCAGAAACATTTATCCAGCAATATGCATTGCACCATTTAAGATTGTTAATTGGAGATTGAATTACTTGTCAGCCTTTAAAAATGTAGTCCTGTGAGGTCAGAGATGAGGTGGTTAGCAGAGCTGAATGGATGAGCTATCGCATTCATTCTGTTCTCAGGCCCATGATCACTGTCTCTGAGCTGGCCAGCCCCTCCGTGCCTTCTAACCTCTGGCACCCAGTTCAGCCTGCAGCTCTGTGTGTGGAACAAGTTGGCAGGATCTCTACTCCTTCCTGAGGAGGCAGAAGAGCAGGAAAACACACGTGCAGGAGAGGTTTTGGGGACCAGCACCCAGCCCAGCAGTATCCCTGGAAAACAGCCTCTTTAACCCCTTGGCTGCCTGGTCTCTGCACCGGGGAGCGCAGCAGCTTGCGTTGCATTTGGACCGTGCTAGTCAGGATCTGATTTAGAGCTCGTGTGTGCCCAGGTTACCTGTCCCTGCTGCCCTCAGCACAGCTGCATGTGTGTGGACACACATCTCACAGCAGTGAAGGCAGCGGGTGCTGGTCAGTACAACTCTTAATGCAGCCTGGGAGTGCCTGGCCTGTGCTGACAGCCCCTGGCAGTCGGTGCTGCAGCGGGGTTTCCTCTGCACGGCCCCTCCCAGCGCTCGGAACAGGAGCTGCGTGTTTGTGTGGATCTGCAAAAGGGATTTCAGGGTGAGAGCAGGCGGTATATCAGGCTGTTTTCATTGCCTGTCAGCAGTGGTAAACCTGAGCTGTCTGCAGTGTCTCTAGATAAGCAGCAGCAGAGGCCCATTTTGCATGTACATACGTTTGCATTAGTTCAGAGATGGCGAGTTTAAATCCTCTTTATTTTTATTTTCCTCTGTGGAAAGCATTTAGCTAGGCTTGTGCCTGGCATCTGGAGGCCTGTGCTTTGCTTTTCCTTGAACCTAAATCTATGCTGTTGTCTCTTCTACCATGTCTTTTCATGGCACTGATTTTGTTAGAGGAAGATGAAGGTGTTTGAGCTCGGAAGGGAGACCCAGGAACATCTCTGGGCAAAACCAAGATGCTTACATTGAATTTTTGGGCTCGTTACATAACTCCTGTGCCTTGATTTCTTCTGTACATAAACCTCAGCTGACGTCTGTCTGACAGGGAGTTCTGTGAGGATTGTCCAACGCCTGTGAAGTGTTGAGTTTTGTGAAATGCCAGACCACCAGCCTTTTCTCCTCCAAAGGAAAAGAAATCTGGAGTTAGTCAATGCTAGTGTTGTACCTTACCGGTTCAGCAGAGCTTTAGATGGGCACAGTGGCTCCCTGACCCCAGCTGTGATTAACTGATGTTGTGCAGGAAGAAAGCTAATTGATCCAGTGTAGTTTTATAACCAGATCAACATTTTTTCTATTTTCATACCCCTTTAGCACCTTCTTTCTTTCAGCCCAAAAGGTCAAATGCTGAGAAACGTGGAGTTCCTCTGTGCTATGGGTGAGATGAGTTGTGTCCGAGCTCCTTGTAGGGTGTCGGGATGAGGATAAAGTCAGATCCAAACCCTTCCCTGAGGACCAGGTTGCCTTGGGCTCTGGGCTGCTCCTCCCTTGGGGTAGCCCTTCCTCCTGCAAGGAGCTGTGCTGGTGGTTTGCTGGGGGAAGGCAGATTGTTTGTGTGTGTGTTCGAGGGGGTTTTTTGAGACCTAAATGAAGCAGGTATGTAATGCCCTCTGTCTGTTAGAAAGACTCAACCCATAAAAATAACAAACGGCGTGTATTTGCTAGAATGTCAAAGTTATGAGTTTATTTTGTAATGATGTGCTCCTGCCTTCATGAGGTAAACTGGCCGTGGCAGAGGTGTTATTAGTAATATGGACTCAGTGGAGCAGAAAGCCGAGTGACCGAGAGATCAGTGTATCAGTCAGCGAGAGGGCAAATGGAAAGAGACAGCAGGAGAATGAGAAAAGAGCTGCGGTGCCTGGGCTGAGATTAGAGGTGGAGCCATGCAGGGGGATTGGAAGCCCAGCAGTTCACAGTCTTATTCTTTGCAGTCTCTCTAAGGAGCTGGTGGGGCTTTGCTACCCCCATCTTTATTCATGGTGGTGGTTCTTTCCCCAGGTGAAGGTTTAAATGGGTCCACTCTGCCAGTCATCTTAGAGCAGTTCTGAATTAGTGAGCTGAGCTCGAGTCAGCACCCAGCTCCATTTGCTGCTTGGGCAAGGGAAAGTCATATAACTGCCCCCCTGCCTCAGTTTCCCCACTTGTATCATTGCCCTTGGGGATCACTATTCATAAGATCTTACTTGCCCACAGAGCGTGGGAAGGTCTGTTGTGAGTGGTTTGGTCCATCCTTTGGTGTTGAAGTGATGATGACTTGCTGCAGGGATAGTGCTTGCTGCTTGTGTGTATCTCCTGAGCCAACTCCTCCTTGTCACATCCCCTCCTCTGATGGTTTTCCTGTTCTTCCCTCAAAAGGTGCTCGGACGGGAAGTTTATACCTCCAACAACCAGCTGGGTGGGATCCAGATAATGCACAACAACGGTGTGACACACAGCACTGTGTGTGACGATTTTGAAGGAGTCTACACTATTCTGCAGTGGCTTTCCTACATGCCAAAGGTAATTCCTGACCTTGCAGCAGTGCAGGGTGCCATTGCCTGTTCCCTTTGTGCACAAGGTTTTGGGGCTGGGGGGCTCTCTGCATGTGGGGGTTTTTCTGTGGTTTTTTTGTGTTCTGCAAAATGGTTTAGGCTCATGATCAAGGCTGATAAGCATTATGGTACTGAAGGACACAAAGTGGTTTTTGTCTTAAGGTGCTGCAGGAACTGGGCTGTGGGGCAGCCTGGCACTGCCGTGGGTACCTCCACATCACTGCCCTGACGTGCTGCCCTCGGCGCTCTGGGCAGCGGTGGATTGTCTCTTACTGAGAGACTCCAAAAGTGCCCCTCTGAGGGAGTCATTTCTGGGAGTTGATGTGTATGTGTGAGCTGCTCCACAGCCAGGAAAGCAGCAACAAGAACCCACAGGTCACCTTCCTTCAGGAAAGAGTGCACAGAATGGGTCAGGTGGCCTGGTCACCTTCCAAAAACTAAACTGCAACCCCTCGTTAGTGCTGGCTGTGCCTGAAGTTCGAGAGCAGAGGAAGGACAATGTGTGCCATACAATACCAAAGGAGGATTTGAGAGAGTGTATGGAGAACCTTGGAAGATTCTTCAGGCTCTTGCCAAGTCTCTGAGATCCCATCAGTCGAAGAGCTGTGCAGCGCAGGGGAAAGAGGACTCTGACCAGGTCCTTCAGGGCTGGTGTTTGGTGCACAGCCATGCAGGGGAATGGCTTCCTTCAATATTTTTCTTTTTCCTCTTAGAGTGTATACAGCCCTGTTCCCATCCTCAAAGTCAAGGATCCTATAGACAGAACCATAGAGTTTGTTCCTACCAAGACTCCCTATGATCCTCGCTGGATGCTGGCTGGGCGCCCGAATCCAAGTACGTAGATCTTGTGTCCAGACGGTTTGTCAAGGCTTTGTCTTCAATCCAGCTGTGTTTCAGAAATTATAAAGTAATTAGTGCTAAACAATTTGAATACAATATATAAAAATAGAATGTCAATTCTGAGTGTTTGAGGACACTTGCACTTATTAGTTAATTTTACAGATTTTCTTTTTTTTTGTGATTCAGAGAAGTCCATGTACAAAAGGAACATACCCTGAGGGAACCACAGTGTTCCCACAGACCTTGGAGAATAATTCTGTTAGAAACATTGCAAACCCCTGAATGCCCACTCCTGCCTTTGGGGTTGTGCAGCCTGTGTGGGTACAAGCTGCAAACTGGGTGACCATTATGCCTGCTGTTATTAATGAGTTTGGGGGGCTAAAATGAGATTTGTGATAAAGTAAGTTTTCTAGTTTTGGATAATATTTTTTCATCATCTCTCAAGTAATTCATCCAGCTGTCTGAGTGCAGCTAACGCTGGCTTCCAAATCGAGTGACTTCAGATTTTAATTTAGTGGAAGCGTTAAGGAAAGCAGATGATTCCCTGTGATAAGTTAAAGCAGATATCTCCTAGGTGAAAAGTTAAAGCCATTTATTAGAGGAGATATTGCCGTGATATTCTTCAAACTGACGCCCGACACGAGGCCAGAATCTAAACGATCAGCTTTGGGCTCACGATAAAGAGATAATTTTGAAATGGATGGTCACATTTTACAGTGGGGCCACAGAGGCAAGGAATGTAGAACACAGTAATTACAAGTTTGGTCTTGATAAAACACTCTCCATCCTGTTTAAGTCAGCAGAGGTTAGCTTGCTTGGATCTCCACTTTTAATTGGTTTTGGACTTGGGTTTGCAGAAGCAGAGGTGCTTGTTCAGATTAAAGCATTCCTCAGAAGCTGTGTGCCAAGGGGTAAAGCTGGGAGGGATTTGGGGTTTTTGGGGGTTTCTTTTTGCAGAGCTTCAAGAAGCCCCAGTGGAAAGCAGGTGTCCCAAGAGAGTTGTGGTTTCTGTAGTTGTCTGGGTGGGTAGAGTGTCTCGATGCCTTGACTTCGGGATCTACAGCTTATACTGCAGGAAGAGAGCTCTGCAAATCTGACTTGTCACTGCCCAGTCCAGCATCAGCAGTCAGCCAAAGGAAAGCTTTTTGTTAAGTCCTTACCTGGTCACTGGAGTAGGGTCTAAGTTGAAATATTGGAAAACCTTCCTGCTATGGTCTTCCTGTCTGGAAACGGTGCCGTGTCCCTGTGCACATCAGCATTGTGAGGCTTCACTCAGTCATAGTGTCTTTTGTGTCCACTTAAGAAACACATGTGGAGTGTAGAGAAATACACCATAAACTGCCACCCTGCTTCCCATAGGAATAATTGTCAACCTGAGAATTTGTTTTGAAGATATGTGTGTGGATTGTTAGTGCACACCACGTGGGGGTGGAGAGGTGTTGTCAATATACTGGAGTTTGTGATGCAGGAAGAACCCCAGGTCTGATACTGCACTGGTTTTAGGAAGGGCAACTGGTTCATAGCATCATTCACAGCATGGTCAGGGTAATCTGGCCCTCATCCTTCAGGTTGTCTCCAAGGGTCAGGAAAAGTTTATTTCTCTTAGAACTGCACAGTCATCTTGGTAACGTGCTGCTCAGGAGCAGTTTGGTTGTGTGGGACATGCTCAGATGTGTGGTCTAGTTTTAAAATATCAAAGAAATTGTTATATTTAGTTCCTGACTTCCTTCAGCATTCTTTCTTTAAAGGAAAGATTAGGAAGAATCAGGAGAAAAATGTAAGATAAGCTTTAAAATGGAACTAGGCATTTTGAAAAATATCTTTAATGACTTTACTGCCTTTTGACAAATGTTTGTAGTGTCTTGAAAAAACCCAGTTATTTAAAGGCATGCAAAGTCCCTCTGCTGCCCGAACCCCATCGTTTAACAATAAATGATGCTTTTGCTGATAAATGACTGTGTTTATGCAGACTAGCAAATGAAATAAGACATGATGGCTGAAGGCAGACAAATGCTCAGCTGTCTAATGTTCCCTTGTATTACAATCTATTTTAAAAATAAATAAATAAAACGACAATGCCAAGTTCTCCAGTTGGCACGTTTAAGCAAGTTTCAGTTGCTGCTTTTATATCCTCTCTTCTTCCTTCCCTCCCTCCTCTGATATTTCCATTTTTATTCCTTCCCTTTAGGTCAAAAAGGACAATGGCTAAGTGGTTTCTTTGACAATGGCTCGTTTGTGGAGATCATGCAGCCCTGGGCACAGACAGTTGTGGTTGGTAGAGCAAGGTAAATTCTAAGAGGCATTTTAGACATTTGTAGAAATCAAGTTTTTGTTATGCTTTGCACTTTTCTAGAACCTCCTTTGAAAGTTGATGGCTCTAAGTAAACATAAGTCATTACTTGAACAGGATACTTCTTTACCCCACGAATGAAGCATGGTCTGATCATTTCTCCACGAATGAAGCATGGTCTGATCATTTCTCCACGAATGAAGCATGGTCTGATCATTTCTCCTGTGTTCCTTGGAGGTGACAGCTTTAACATGCACAAAAGCCAAAAAGAGAGATATTGTTTAAAATTATGGCAGCCAATATATGCTTCCCTAGGTACCTGGTTGCATAGTGAGGCCTTCTCTGACTTAGTTGAAGGTACCTTACACAGTTTATTGGTTTGCAGTCTTATTTGACTTGCAAGTTCAGCTGAAACCAGAGCAAATTCCAATAAACGCTGCATAGAGAAGAGTGTAATGTTGAGGTTTGCATTGAATAACAGGAAGCAGAAGCCTGGAGATAGGATCCTGCATTTGGACAGAATGGGCTCAAAAGAATGGACACAGCTGGGCTCAAAACCCCCTCAATCACCTCTTCTCTAGTTTCTTCAGTTTTTTGCCTCCTCCAAAATGGCACTGTGAGTTTCCTGATCTGATTGTCTACTTCCACTCACAATAGAGCCATTTTGAAAGAGTACATTTATCTCCCTTGAGTTTCCACTACAAGTGCTTGAGCTGTCCAAACGCAGCGTGCTTATCCTTTGTCACTCCTCATTCCTCAGGCTGCTGCCAGCTCTCCTCTCAAGACAGAGCTTCATGCTCTTGCCTCCAGCAGACTCCCAGCTCCTAATTGATGTCAGTATTTTTGGTTAATTGTCAGCCTTTTCTTTTTTTGTGTTAACAAGTGAGAGGGGAGAAAAAAAAACCCTGAAGTGCCTGAATGGGATCCTGGAGGCTTCAGGTGTTACACTGAATGAGATAGAGCCGTGCCTGCGCATGGCGGGTGCAGAGTGCCTTAGTTCCTAGCAGAGGTCTGCATCAAAGAAAAATCTTTTATTTACAGATCTTCCACCTCTTGTTCTGTCAGTATCAGAGTGCCAACAATCCAGAGCCAAATTAGCTGATAATGCTCACAGTCTTCTGGAAAACCCATGGCTACCCCTGGGGTCTGATTCCTCAGCCTCTAGCCACACCAAACTGATGTCACAAGGACTGACCGTAGTACCAGGACGTCCCTGGTGATGCTGTATTTGATTACCAGGGCACTCAGCAGGAGACAGGGAGAGACACCACTGTTCCTGAAGCACACAGCACAACTGGGATAGCCAGCTGGGCTCCCAGGCAGTGTAGCCATGAATCAGTGCTGTTTCTTATCTCCATTGTGTTGGTAGCACATTTGAGTCCAGAATATTTGGCACTGGGAGCGCCTGTTTCTCTTTTAGACTCTTTAAAGCCACAGCTCTAGAGAGTCCTCCTAACGAAGGTCAGAGAGCCAGGGGTCATGCTGTGAGACAGCAAAGCTTAGGGCATTCACTAGAGCTCACGTGCAACGTCTCAGAGGGTTGTGACCATTCTGGACATCTCTCAGATGGCCACCAGGAGCTATGTTCATAAGTTAATGAAATGCTGCACAGTAACTGAAGGAGAGGGCATGCTCAGCAAAACATCCCTCTGTTCCTCTCTTAAGATTTTGAGGGTTTTTAAAGGCTTTGGAACTGCCTTTGGACTATCCTAGTGGAGAATGACATGGAGAAACATTCCCATTTCCTCAGATACCACATCAGGGCGGGAGGAGCCCGTGCTCAGGACAGAGCAGCGCGGTGGCGTTCGGCTGCACGAGCCCAGCTAGAGCTGAAGCACTGCTGAGCCAGAGGGCCGGCCGTGTGCGGGTGCAGCTCAGCTCTGCCTTTGCCAAGTTTCATGTCTCTGACCACTGCTAGACCCAGGGTCTGAGTGCTGTTACCCCTGCAGGTCCTCCCACTCAGAATATTGTCTGATCTGTGTTGATAGGAGCTGAAAATACCTGCTAACTCCGCGCTTAATTGTAGCACGTAACCTTGGGATGTCCTGTGACCTCTTGATACACTGTGGTATTTGTATCTGCCATCCATGACACTCTAAAGTTTTATCTCACAGCACCCTATAATTATTTACAGGCTTTTATGTTAAGCAGTATACCAGGGGGCAGGGAGTGGGGTGAAAATCAATTATTTGGCAAAGGTAGAAGGTCTCTGCCCAGGCCCATGGTCAGCTTCACTTGCAGTTCATTTCTTCTGACAAATTCCAAGTTGCTTTGGACTCTCACATGCAGGTATATATAACACAAATGAAACTGACTTCTTTCAAAAGCAGTGGCATTCTGAAAAAACAAATATGAATGTATTCTTCTGGGATTGTTACTGTAAGTGCTGCCAAAACTCATCTTTTGTATGTATGTTTGGAATATGTGTGCTGTTGGCTGTAAATTGTCTTTTATTATTCTATGGCAACTTGTCCAGGGACACACTATAAAACAAGATGTAGCATCTTCATGTGCTAGCCTGATAAAATTTATATGAAGTATAATGGAAAACAGAAGTTGTTTTGAGCTGTTTTCAAGTTCAATAAATAACTGTAATACTTGGATAAAGATGTTCTTTATTAGGTCACATGGGCCCTAATATAGAAGTTATAAGTTACCGATTTAAGACGGCTTCTGCAATTACGGGTTTCTAGGCAGACTCTTAATCATAGTGAATGGGAATATTTCCAACCCCCTGGTGCACACAGGCCCTGTCGCTGTCTCTGCTTGCAGCTCGTGTCATCCAGCCTGAGGTGGCTGAGGAGACAGCGCCGGCTCTGCTGGGACTCCCGTCCTGGGAGTAGGCAGTTGTCATCGCAGGCGAGATGCCTTTTGTGTAAAGGAGTGGTTGGATGCTGTGGAAAGCAGAGCTGAGCATCCTCCCTGCTGCCTGCGCTCCCTGCCCTTCCCCTGTCCCTGGCACCCTGCAGCAGAGGGGCTGGGGAGGGGGTAGCCAGCAAACCTTTTGCCCATCATTCACCCTAACCTCTGGGGAGAGGGATTTTTTGTCAGCAGTGGAGGTTTAGAGTGGCTGAGACATCAGCTTTGCTTAGACCTGCAGCCTCTGGATGTATTTCATCAGTTGACAGCACTTGTGAAAACAGGGCTTGAGAACCCTTGGGTCTACAGGGGTATTTTTTGTGGTCAGGACAATTGGTGTCAAAATCTGTTTGGTAGCAGATGAAGGGTGGTGCAGATACAGCAGTATTGTTCAAAATTTGGGCTTTGGTTTATTCTATTGAATTTTTAGTGAGGTATGTGCTATTTCTTACAACAAGATTTTGCTTTGAGAACTGTAAACTCTGCTCTGAAATTCTCCAGCCACATGCCTAATCTCTCAAAAAAGGCCAGAATGCTTCTTCCACCGTTTGCTTGCATTATTTGTCTCTCTTGAGTATTTTGATGCAAATTGGAAAAAATGTCTATTTGTGGAACAGTAGAAATACGAGTTTTGATTTGTTTTGCATGTTACCAGGCTGGGAGGAATACCTGTAGGAGTAGTTGCCGTAGAAACGAGAACGGTGGAGCTCAGCATCCCTGCTGATCCCGCAAACCTGGACTCGGAGGCCAAGGTAGGGTGAACGCGTGCTCGGTTGCTTGTTTGTCCTCTGGAAATGTCTCTGTGGAAAGAGCAATTGTTTTGATGGGATTTTTTTTTGGTGCCAAATGTGGGACAAAATGTATAGCCATTCCTTGGTGGGGTGCTATTGCCTGGCAGCTGCTGGGAGGAGTGAGTGGCCAGTTGTGTTGGCCATTCGTGCAGGAGACACATTCCCCAGCAGTCCTGCTTCTCTTGTGACTTAGGTGAGATGCAGGGACTAGGGCCCAGGAGATCTGGCAAGCAAAAAAATCATTTCCCTGCTGTCTTGCTGTGACCATAGTGTTTCATGCTCTTCCTGCTCTGACATTCTGCTTTTCTCCTTCCTGATATCACAGCTCTGGCCCTACATCATTTCTTCAGGGTCTTCTCCTTTGCATATCCTTTTCTCTCTGTTCTCCTCCTTCCCCTTCTCACAGCATTAATAGTATCAGGCTTCCCACACCATCTCTGTTCCTCTTTTTAGCTATATCAGTGGGAGCACTCCTGCTGATGTTGGTACAAAAGGATTGTCCCAATTCTCCTGTGGACAAGCAGACCCAAAGCACTTCACGTGCTGCTTTCCCCATCGTTAATTCCACATCACAGCTCTTGTTGCACCTGTTTCTGTATCCTTACACTAACTCTTATGTTAAGGTGTCTCAAGGCTTAACAGTCTTTCTTATTCCCAACAGATAATCCAGCAGGCTGGTCAGGTCTGGTTCCCTGACTCTGCCTTCAAGACTGCACAGGCCATCAATGACTTTAACAGAGAAGGGCTGCCTCTGATGGTCTTTGCTAACTGGAGAGGCTTCTCTGGAGGAATGAAAGGTAACCATGGATTTGGATCCCCTTTCTGTTGTCCCATAGAGTGGTTTGTCTTTTACTGCTCAGGGCACTGCTGCTGTTCCCCACCATGGCATACCCCATGGCACTAGCTCTACTGGTTTAGCACCCTGAAGCGGTTCTCTGGGGACAGAGCAGCAGTGGGAGGATGTGGCAAGGGACAGAAGCAGGTCCTGTCTTTGGGCAGCAGCTTGCTATTAGATTGGCTTAACTGTGGTGACAACTTGTACCCAAGGCGCCAAGAATGTGAGACTGATACTATAAAACTTAGATAAGTGAAAGATTACGGCCTCTTACCTGCATCTGGCACTTCACAAACACACCAGAAAATTCACTAACATGGTAGAAGTTCCTGCTCTGGCAGGACTGGCAGGGTGACAAAGGCTGTCTTGCTCTGCTGTTGGCAAGCAATGCCATTGAGTTTGCAGACACAAAGATGGAAGGTGGCAAAATTCTTTCCCTGGGAAAATACTTATTAACCTTTCAGGATGATTTCTGCTCCATGTCCTGCTATTGCACTCCCTTCATGACTTGCTTTCCCTGCTGCAAAACTCAGGGGGAAGTTGTTGACGTCCCTTTACCAAGTGTTCATTAAATATCATTTTGCCGCACTGGGTTGTGAGATGTCGGCTTTGCCAGCGCCCTTTGGTGGGTTCCTCAGAAGCTCAGTTTAGCTTTGAAGTTGGGACCAGCAGCCCAAGGTGGACAGGGCACTACAAGGACACTCATATTGCACGTCCCCAGCTGGCAGCAGGAGGGGAGAGCAGCGCCATTGCAGTTGGCACCTTGGTCCCTGCGTTTCCCTGCCTCTCGCTTGCCCGCGTAGCGAGCCGTGCTCTCTCCTGACGCTCTCTGCGTTCCTTGGGGAGTTGTTTGCAGTTTGGGTTTCAATGCTGGCTGGGGATTATGCAGGGAGGGAAAATAAACAATTATGCCACCCCTCAGTGCACACAAACACACTGCCAGAAGCCGACTGCACTGTGGGTAAAATGACTCCAAAATTGTGTGTAATGAGTAGGAAAAGATTAGAGACAGCTCTCGCTATGCTGAAAATTGACATTAGCGGAGGGGGGAAGGAAAAAAAAAAGAGGGGAAAAAAAAAAATCCCCTCTGTTTCCCAGTCGGCCTAGGAGGTCTAATTCAAGCCATAAAATAAATAAATAAAAACCATAAATAAAGGCATATCACAATGGTGTTGGTGGTTCCCCCAATGAGCTCGCTCTGGCCGGAAGGCTATTCAGCATAATGCAAAATTAAATTATAAAAGCTGGCTCGAATATTTCGATGGAGGAGCCATTTGGAAGTGGTTTATTTAGGCGAACCGGCAGTGACCCACGACGGGGAGACATCAAGCGTGAAATTTACTGGAAATTAGCACCAGGGTCTTGGACTGGGCATGAATAGTTTGATAGCATGCAAATCCCCGCGACATTAAACTGCGGCGCTGCTCGTGCGACGGGGTCACTCGCCGTTGGGTTTTCATGTTTTACTTATTATTTTTTCCTGGGACAGGTTATAAATAACAATAATAATAATAATAATTAAAAAATAATCTCAGCAGAAGGAAGAGGCTGTTTTAAATCTCTGATTACCTGGGTGTTGAGTGGCGGTATTGCTCTATGTAATGGGTTTATGAGGGGCGTGATGTGTCTGCAGCCGGTGCTCGCCTGGTGTTTACCTTCAGGTCCTATCTGATAATCCAGCCAAGCTGATGAGATCCGTTCCAGCTTTGGAGGTTCAGGGCACGCTGCCCGACACTATGGAAATGTAAAAAGCTGTCTGCAGCCTTTCTAGCATGTGTGCTGCATCTGCCTGCCAATATTGACACACACAGGGCAACGAGAGCAGCTGCCAGCAGCTCTTGGGTCTGTGCAGGCGCTGGTGCAGACTGCGGCTGAGCAGAGAACGGGAGCGTGCTGCAAACAGTCTGCCCTGCGGAACAGCGAGCACCACTGCTCTTCTGAGGGGACTTCTGCAGCATTTCTGCCTTAGTGGCTTGTTATGCTAAGGTTTAAATTAATACAGGAACAAAATTTTGACCCACAAACAGAATATTTCATTTTATTTTTTCCAGTCTCAACATAAGCAACTTCTTTGCAAGAAGAGTTGTGCAAAACAGCCTGCTCTTAAAATGCCTGTGGTGGTCTTTGCAGCAAGGTGATGATGGAAGCCATTGGGTTCTGTTTTAAACATCAGAAGAGTGTTAGTTACAGTAGGAACAGTTTGTAAAGTCTGCGCCCTACCAAGCCTCTAGGGCTGCTGGGACGGCTCGAGCACAGGGCAGTGGACACCGTGGAGACCTGGCCTCATTTCCCACCTGCAGCAGTTAAATTTGGTGCACTGCTCTCCATAGTGAGAGTGGAGAATGCAGCAAAACTGCAAACAAGAGGCAGTTGTGACAGTATGGCAAATGTTTCGTGGCTTCACACTCAAATACAATATTGATGTAAATCAGAGAGGTTGTGTGTTGGGCTGACTGGGCATGGGGACTACAGGCAGGTGTCTTGGGTCATCTTTGCAGTATTTTTATGATCTTCATCAATTCTACTTATAGTTTACCTCTTAAAAATACACATTCTTCAAGAGTCCCTGCTTGGCTGAAGGGGTAAGTGTAGGCAGAGGGGACAGTTGAGATGGTGAGAGGGGAGAACCCCGCAGAAGAGCAGGAACCCTTCCGTAGCCTGTGGACACTGCGCTTCCCCTTGGCTCGTCTCTGGAGCTCAGCAGCTTCCATGGCACCATGGGGACCCTTCCATGATCACAGTCAGGTTGATTGTCTCTTCCTTATTTGAGCAAAACTTGGTCTCCATTAGCAGAAGCAGTTACCATCAGAAAAGGGGAAATCCTCTGCAGCAGAGGAGTTTACAGCCAGGTCTGAAAGTATTCAGGTCTGTCTATAGCCCAGGAGTCCAGCAGCAGCTCCTCTGAGCTCAGTGGAAGTTTTGAGAAGCCAGCAGTTGAATCCATATATAAAATCATATAATATAACCAGTAAATCCATCTGTAAAATATTAAGCTAAGGCTGCTGGGACCTTCCAGGAAAATGAAGTGCTGTCTTGCAGGATCCCAAAAGGGACAGCGGTGAAGTTTGTGCTTCTGGAGAGCTTTGAAAGTGTGATCCTGAAAGTATTGTAGGCACAGAAATAATTCCCTGACCTTGCTGATGCCACCTGCTAAACCTGAAAGAGATTTGGAGCTGTGCACAGAAAGCATCAAGTTTCTCTCAATTTCTCTGCTCCTCTTCCCTCTGCCGTGTTCAAACAAGTGGCACTTCTTTTTTCTACACTTAACCTGAGTAAAATATATACCCTTGGCAGGAGTGAAAAATGTATTGCTAATTACACAATTATTTTATTATGTAGCACTAGTAAAAAATGTCTAGTAAAGAATTAATTCAGTTAAAATAATTTGAATCAAGCAATTATTTTCTTAACACTAGAATTAGCTGAAAGTACTTCAAGTGGTTTATTACTAGCACTACATAATAAAATAATTGTGTAATTAGTAATAAATTTGTCACCCCTTTTGAGGTCTTTTTCTGTGCTCATGACAATGGAAAAGGTTGGAGTTTTGTTTGGTTCTCAGTCCTCACTGTCTCCACCAGAATTGATGTTTATTCGCAATTGGGGGAAATAAATTGTTCTTCTCTTCATCAGCATCTGACATTTCTTAAATAACATGAAACTCTTTTTCTTGAGTACTTGGACAATGACCTTGTGAATGAACTGGAGAGTCACATCAGTGCCTGTGGTGCTAATATATATATATATTTACACACCCTATATATGCCCCTCGCTTGCTCGCTGTGTGTTCGTGTGTGTACACAGACGTAAGAGTGTGGATGTGTTGAGTGCGTAACTATGCTGATGGTTAACATGAAACTGGGGTTAAATGCCAAGGGGACCTTGGCTGGTGGCTCTTTGTTCCCTGGAAATGCTGGCTTGCTCAGGTCATTGGAAGGATTTTAGATGAATAAAAGCCTCTCAGTATTTTCAGGCCACGACCGAAGGCCACCCCGCGTGCGGGGCACGGGTGTGACCCGCTGAGTCTTCCTGCCCTGTGTGGCGGTGCTTTAATGGCCAGACAAAATTAGGCAGGCTGGGAGATGCTGAGCAAAGAACAAAAATGATGAAGGGGGTTGAAAATACTGTCCTGGGAGACATGAGAAATGAATACCTACAGTGTCTGAGGGGAAAACTGAAAAGCCTGCTGCTATTTCTAGCGAGCCCAAAGGAGCGGAGAGATTATGTGGGGTGATGCAAAGAGTAGGAATACGAAATTAATGGGGATGGGGAAGGAGGGGAAGTTTGGCTAAATACGAGGAAAATTTCATCCATTTGGCTGTGGAAATGCCCCTAAAGAAGGAGGAGATTTATTGTTTGGGATTTCTAAATGAAAGCTTTAAAAAGCACTGGGAGAGAGATGCAGGGCACAGTCCTGTGTGAACAAAAAGGGGGGCTGGATGATCCTAGCAAGTATTTTTCATTTCTTGTATATTTGATTTGATACTTCTATATATAATTATATGTAACAAAATGTGTATATTCGTGGGTGCCTGTTTCTATTACAAACTATATCCATTATAAACTCTGTCATCTCATATAAATTCTTTTGCTGTCCCTTTTTTCTCTTCTATTTAAATCACCTTTGGGGCTGATATTTTCAACGGACTCTCTTTACACAGTGGAGTTGTTCTTAATAATTTTGAGCACAATGCCTTAAACAAATGTTAATGCAAGAAGAGAAGAATTCTATTTCACATCTGAACCTTTCCAACACCCTGATTTTTGTAACGATACGCAGAAGGTCTGCTGCCCTTGGGTGTGCTGTGCACAGTGCATGAATCATGATACACATCCATGGTAGGAAGTCTGAAATGGGGCAGCTGGGCTTGTAAGTACAGAAATACCTGACCTGACTTCCTAAACTGCTGCAGTACTCATTGGCTTGGCTGGGAAGTAAGGGCTGGATTATCTCCAGGACATCCTATCTCCAAGTATCTCCTGCCTCCAAGTGTAGGACTGGTTGGTGTGAACAGAGGACCCTGCAGTCCATGTTTTGTGAATCAGTGTGGTTAAGTAACCAGGGAGTAACTGGACCAGATCTCCAGAGTGGAGATCCAGGACTGCTGTGGGAACATCTCCTTCCTCGGTCCATTTTGTCCAGGTCCAGATAACACCAACCAGAGCTTTCAGTACATGGTTAGAAGAGCTGAATAATTGTTTTTATTCCCAGTCTGACCAAGCGTGGGCGGGTGAAGCACTGTCGTGCTGTGACTTCAAGCCATGTGTCCTTTTCCTGCAGACATGTATGACCAAGTGCTCAAGTTTGGTGCCTACATTGTGGATGGCCTGAGGGAGTATCGCCAGCCCGTGCTGATTTACATCCCCCCGCAGGCGGAGCTGAGGGGAGGATCCTGGGCCGTGATCGACCCCACCATTAACCCCCGCCACATGGAGATGTACGCAGACCGGGAGAGCAGGTACGGCAGCGTTCTGGCAGCTTCCTCCTCCCTCTGGAGCCACCTGCTTTGAGACATGATTACCTGGCTGAGTGAGGAGCTCTCAGTTAAGAGTGTGTGGGTTTGTTACTGAAAAGGGGCTGACCACCTTCCAGCTGTCACTTGCATCCCGGAGGAGTTTGCTGTGTGGATGATTTGGATGGTCCCCTGACCTGGACTTAGAGGGGGGTAAATTCTGTAGCTGTGCTGAGCAACCTCTGTGCAGGTTCATGGATAACATACCAAAGCACAGTGAGATATTGGTGTTTAGGATTTTCTGACCACTCTGGTGTCTCCACTTACTGCTTTGTGCTTTGAAACAAGTGTCTGTATATGCAGTTTTGCAAATTAATTAAGTGTAAATAATTGTGCACTTTAAAATCTACAAACTCCTTCCCCCAAGTGTTTGTGGGGCACGTGCAGGAGCAGCTCCCTCCCTCTGCTCCTGCCCCGTACCTTTCTGAGACACCAGCAGTGTGAGCTCACCTCTTGGAAATCTCCAGCCAGCTCCTGCCTTGCGAGACAGTGGGAAGGACAGTGTGTGTTTGCAGAGCTGTGTTGGACTCCAGAGGTCTTGAGCTCCAGGAGCCAAGAAGGAGATTATTTTACATAATGCACCATCCTGTCCCTAAGTAGCATTTTGCATTTGTAATAATTCTCATCGCTGTTGCTGTTCATAACCCTCAGCGCTGACCTTCCTCCTCGTCATCCCTCCCCCCTCACAGTCAAAGACTGAAGTGATTTTATTTACCAAGCCCAAGTTTCAAATCACGTGCTCCTGTCTTTGACCTGGGAAGTGGGCAGGGTCTCTGATGGAAATGCCTGGTTAATTGGTTTGTTTCATAAAGCTTACCTGCCTTTTGAAAGAGCTTGCAGGTCACAGCTTAAAAGAGTCTGCTGAAGAGCATTGCTCGTGCCTGGCTGTGCTGTATGCTCTTGGCTAGACGTGTCCCTGCGAAGCCTGGTGTGCATTTGTGGCGTTGGATAAATATCAGCTAAGATTCTTTCTTTCTTGTTCTCTCTTTCTCTTTGTTTTGTCTCCCTCCCACCTTTCTCTTCTCTTTTTCACATACTCTCTAGATAACATTGAACCATTCCATTTTGTGTTTCCCCTTGTCTGATGACCTGAAAGTGCCTTTCTTTTCTCTTTTCCCATCACTGACCAGAGGAGGAATCCTGGAGCCAGAGGGGACGGTAGAAATCAAGTTCCGCAGGAAGGACCTGGTGAAGACGATGAGGCGAGTGGACCCCGTGTACACGCGCCTGGCAGAGCGGCTGGGTACGTCTGCGGGGGCTGGCGGGCAGCGAGCCCTTACCTGGTGCCTGATGAGTGTGGTGAGAGACCTTAAAAAGGGGCACTGAGGCATTTTATCAGTTTCATGATAATTTTTATTTACTGTCAACTAACTTGGGAAGAAAACCAGGTGAGACGAGCTGCGTGTGTGTACATGTGAGAGATGATATTGGTGTGCATTTGGCATACCTAGGGTGTGTGTGATAGCAGCTTTTTGAATGAATTTCTTTTTTTTTCTTTAATTGAATGGGTCTTACAACAGACACTGCAGATGCTTGAGTCTAGTTTCCATCTCAGCAATCATTCAGCTCACTTAAAGCTCATGGGCCAAACCCCTCAGCTGGTGTCATTTGGTGTAACTTAAGAATTTGGTCAAAGACGTTTTGGGCTGGTGGACTATCACTGTGTGGCTGAGGTAGTTCTGAGTAATGATATCTGTCTGTGCTTCAGATTCAGGAAAATAAAGAACAACCTTCACCCCCTCAGTAAAATGGGGGTGATGTGCCGTGCTCGGGGGCCAGCACGTCACTGCACGTGTTGTATTGTTGCTGGGCCTCTCTCTCCAGATGATCCCTGGTGTACACCCAACAGCCCAAAATACAGAGTGTTCAGCTAAATCACTTACTATCAGATATGTGCTCTCTCAGGGGAATAGGCTCTTTAAATAGTTCTTTACTAGCTCTTACTGTAAGAGTATAATCTGACAGAGCCTCTCTTTACCTCCAAAATTGACTACATTTCAGTAGTGGAGGAAACGTGCTACGTGGGTATGGTTTGAATTTCTAAAGCCTTTTGAGATCCTTCAGGAGGAAAAGTGTTCTGCAAATGACTGATAAATCGTGGCTATTGCTGCAGTTACACTTTATTATTTGGCTTTTTTTAATTTATGGCAGTGCAACAATTTCCATACAAAACAACCACCCTGATATGCCTGGGGAAGAGGAGGATAATTGTAAAGGGAGTGGGGAGTGGGAAGAATCAGACTGCTTGCTGAAAACCAGGTTCTTACTTATGTCTGTGATAGCAGCAGAGATATTTTCTGTCTCTTTTTAATGATAGTATTTTGACACTCTCATTGTTTTCTCTCACTGTGCCGATTGCTTTCTGGGCAAGGGGCAGGGTAGTGGGTGTTTGGGTTCTGCAGAGCAGCACAAAGCAGCAAGGTTTTGTCTGAGTTCAGATCTCGCTCATGTGCATTGCGTGTGGCTGCCTGAGCGCGGGCGCAGGTACCCACATGGGTGGACGTGGTGTTCTGTCTGCCTGTGTCTGGTGGAGTTAAAAACCAGTTCTAGTGTTTGTAGCTGCAGCAAGGAGATTCTTTTCATAAAACCTCACTTTTGACCTGTGTTAGCCTTGACAGTGTCCCTTTAGGAGCAGACAGATGGCATGACTGCACCAAGTTGTGGGGAACCAGCATAGGGTCCCAACAAATGCTCTCCTCAGGTTTTCACTTCACATTTTCACCCCTGCAGTCGAGTTCCTTCCACAGTCGGGGCTCAGAGCTGCACCTCCCACGGGTGCTTGGCTGCACCTCTGCATCCCATGCAGGAGAGCTGCCTCTGTGGTGTGCGAGTCTCCAGGGGAAGGAGAAATCAGATGTGTGGTTAGAGAAGGCAACATGCTGAGCAGTCAGCTCAGGTCTGTGCAGATAAATGGCACTACGGCAGCAGCACCATTTCTGAGGGTATTTACCTTCACCCCACCAGAAAAAGCACTGGTTCTGCTACCAAACCCACCAGCCTGCAGAGAAACGATCTTCTGTGTGGTGAGTCCTTTCCCAGGAGCAGAGTCACTGGCTGCAAACAAAGAGTGTTTAAATCCTGAAGTGGTGGAGGAAGGGGGTGAGCAGAGCACTGTGAGCTCAGTCACTGTGGGGTGGCCCCTCCAGAGGGTCCCTCACCCAGACTGGGTGCAGGACGGCTGCAGAGCACCCTGGAATCACACTGGTGGGACCTGCACCAGCATCCCCAGAAAAAAATACAGGGAGAAAGAGGGGAAACAGTTTTCTGGCGAGTCTCAAAAATCCAGCCCTGTGCTGTGTGAGGAGGCAGGAGCCTGTTCAGGGTTTTTTTTTCCCCTCTTCCTCTACAGGGTAATTACTCTCAGCAAACTCCATACGCTTTAATTAAAATGACTGCAACACAAGAGCAAGTCACTTACAACTGTACATACAGAGAGCTCTAAAAGCTTCAGTCACTGATAAGCATCTCACTTAGATGCCTCGTAATTGCTCCCAGCATCGGGCGATCATTGCTGTTGTTTTGCCACTAATTCCGTTCCATAGCAGGAAAGCCAAGATTGCAGGACACACTGAATTGCATAATTTTTTTTTTCTTTTCTTTTTTTTTTTCTGGTTTTCTTTCTGGCCAATTTAAAATTTGTCAAAGTCGGTCTTCTTCTGGATCACTGCCCTTTGATATTTCGCGCACTCCATTTGCCACAAACAAGCCGCAGGGCCGCAGTTCATGCTGACTCCAGCAGAAGCAGAGAAAGCTCCATTTATCTTACACTGCCTGCTGAATTCTTACTCATTAGCTGGGGGTTCACTGCCTCTCTTTAACCCCTGAATGGCTGTCAGCCCTCCCTGGAGCTGGGAATGGCGGGGGAAAGGGACGTGTGCCTGTTGCCGAGGGGTGGGGACACTGGGTGACTCTGCTCTCGTTCCTCGAGACACCGGGGTTGGACTTGCAGTTGGGGAGTGTGAGAGCAGCAGAGGAGGCTGGCAGATATTGAATAATTTGACATAAATCTGCTCATTATCAATTCTCCAGCGCTGTTGCTGAGATGTTTATTAGCCCCGTGTTTTATTAAAATGTCACTCAGAGTTGTGCTATCACAGCCCAGCAAACCGGCGGGGCAGAGGGCAGGGGAAGGAAGGGTGGCCCTCACCCTGCCCAGGAGCACGTTTCCACACCGAGGAGGTGTGCAAGGAGAGCGCTGATTGCCTGGAAACGTGGGAGCAATTCAGACTGGCAGCCTCGGGCTGTGGTTAAAAACATGGAGATTCAGTTTGGGTTTATTTATTTATTACAATTAGAGTAAAATGTGGAGGAGCAGAATAACAATGAGCTTTGTCATGAGTATTCTGGGCATGCAAGGTGTCAGCTGCACGGTGTAACGTGCACGGAACCTTGGTGGGGTGTGGGTGAAAGGAGTGGTGAAATGGGTGCAGTCAGAGCGAGAGCGGCTGCCACCGCTTCCCATCTCCTCTCAGGTGTTTATCTCGCAGGAACAGGGAAGCGTCTGTCCGTCCACTGATGTGTGTTGTAACAGTGTGAGTGTCCCCTTCAGCTGAGCCTGGGACATAGGTGCCCCTGTGCATCTGTAGTTGTATTTGAAGCTGTGTTTAGCATTTGCCTGTGCACACTGTGCAGGGTGTGGGGAGGGAGCGCGCAGCCCCGCCTGCACAGCGTGCTTTGGGAAGCGGGAGGCAGCACAAACACCGGTGCTGCTGACAGCACTCACCTTGCCACAGGTAACACGGCCAGTCAGTCACTCTGTGCTGCTGGCTTCTGACTCGCTTCACACTTTATTTGCCTGAAGAGTATGCAAAAATGTGCTGAAATTTTGAAATAATGAGTGAACACTGAAGCATTGAACCCGTAACTGCACTTCAGCGTAGCACGTCCTCTCTGAAAATAAACCTGCTGGGCTGTGGTACCAGAATTTGAACCCTGAGGTCCCTCTCAGCCCCATCTGTCCCACCTGGTGAGGACTTTGCTGGTGGCCTGGGCACAGCCCTGACGCAGCCTTGTTTCTGGAGTGGCTGAAAACTTCCATCCTGTGAGCTGTCTCCTTCCAGGCTTTAGCTTAGGAAGTTAGATTGCAGCTCTAAAGTCCAGTAATTCCTTCGGAGGAGGGGTTGTTCAGTGCTGTAATTAATCAAAATGCCGGTTGTTCTCTTGAGCAACAGCTAAGGAAACTGCTGCTCTGTGATTCCAGCTCTCATGGAGCCCTGGACAACGCAGTCGGTGCCATTGTAACTTTGTCGTCTCAGGCGATGCTGATTTCCAGTCGCTGCTTCTGTAGGCAAGTGCTGCTGCATTTAAATGGTTGTTAATTCCCACTCAGGAGCCTGCAGAGCAGGTGCTGCTTTCTGCTGGCTCCTTCATGACAGTCGGTGTCTTGAACATCCTGTGAGGCACCACTGCCTGGTCCTGCTGCAGGGCTGGGACGTGCTGCTCTCCAGGGTGGTTAAAGGGCTTGTTTGGGCAGCTGTAGACATTGGCATTGACTGGTCTGTGCCACCGGGGTGCTGAGAGCCCCTGCCTGAGGTCTGGGGGCCTGTTCCAGGCTGTAGGACATGGAATAAAGTGTTTGTAACCTCAAAAGCTGGATGGGGAGCCTGGTGTCACCCCACAGAGATGACAGAGATGGGCACAGGCCAGGGGTGGACAATGGGGGAGACAGGCAGGAGTGAGCTGCCAGCTTCTTCCAGGGAGCATTTGGGAATGTGTTAAGTGAAAAACTTCTTGCATGTGGTTTTAAATGAGTTTTAGTTGGTTTAACCAGGGATGTTTGAGTGGGGGGTTATGGCAAGGACAGATCACTTGCCTGTTCATGAAGAATTTCTGTAGGGTGCAGGGCACTTTGGCAAGACCCTGGCCACTGCTCTTCGGACCTCAGAAGAGACACTCCAAGGCACCCCCAGCGCTATTGCTCCCCCAGGGCATCTTCTCAACTTGTTTAAGGCAATGTTGCTGTGGATCAAAAAAAGAATAAAGAGGAGACACGGTAGAATGAGGAGCCCTTGGTGCATTTACCACTGTGGGAAGGCTTAAAGGTGTTGAGAGCAGAATTAAGACATTTCCTGGCCTCCTCCGATCGTGCCCGTGCCTGCGATCGCGCCAGCGCTATTTATAGATACCAGCGAACTTGGAGCCTGCAGAGCAACCCGCAGCCCAGGATAAATGTGACATTTTACAGCACTTAGAGAGCTGCCTTAGAAAGTGTCCTGTGCTGCCTGCCAAGTTGGGAAGGTCACACGTGCTCTTTCTTCCTTTAAATTGTCGCCGTGCCCCACCTGCCTGCCCCACCTGCGTGCCAGAGCCACGCGCTCCGTGTGTGCAGTGCAGTGTGGCCGCCTCGGTGCTGCTCCTTTTCTTTCCCTATTGATCAGTAGCTGATCCATACCCAGAGGTCTATAATGTTCCTATGATTTAAACTTGAACAGTTTCATTAACTGTCAAGTACCTTTAGAGCAAAGGAATCCCATATTTTAACTCCCTGCTCCTTGCCAGTGTAAGATTTGTGGAGGGAGACTTCTTTTTCTGAGAAATAAATAAATAAAGCCCCAGCTTTCTGAAAAACCCTGAGGCCTCAAGATCTGACGAGGAAAGAAAGAAAACCATTCCAAGATATTTAATTGTACAGGGGGCTTACAGGATTGATCGAGAGCTTAGCTTTTTACAATAGTCCAGTGAATAAGAAATGCTCCTGACAAACGATCGATGATGGGATAATCACTCTTTATCCCCCCTCCTCATTGTTACCTTCTTTCTTCCAGGAGAACAGGGTTCAGGAGTCAAAAATCTTTATAGACGCTGCTTTTAAATTAAGCAGAAAATAGACATTGACATATTTGTTAATCTCACCTAAATCATTACTGGGCCTGGCTGGTTTGACTGTACACGGCGAGCGTGGCAGAGGCCAGCACACACCAGCGGTACGGGCTGGAGGAGCTGCAGGAGCCCGTGGATTCCACATGGATAAATACAGATAATTTTTTATTCTGAAGGTTCTGAGAGGAGTTTCTCTTAATTAAAACCTTCCTACTAGCATTTGAAAAGTGAGGTAATATTTATATTGGTAGGTACATGAAAACATTCCTTCCCTAGAAAGAGTCATTGTCGGGCTGGCCCGTGCGTGTGCGTGTCCGTGTCTGTGTGTCCGTGTCTGTGTGTGTGTGTCTGTGTGTGTGTGTGTGTCTGTGTGTGTGTGTGTCTGTGTGTGTGTGTGTCTGTGTGTGTGTCTGTGTGTGTGTCTGTGTGCGTGTGTGTGTGTGCACAGGCCTGGTCTGACCTGGAGGAGAAGCTCAGGAAGGGACTGAAAACGCAGAGCAGAACGGGGGCAGCTGCACGTCACAGCCCGCCAGTGCTCGGGCAAGACGCGGCCATGACCCAGCGTCGGATTGTCGGCGACCTCGGCTTTGAGCGGGGAGGTGGGGTGGTGAAAACTCCTTCAGAGCTCTTTCCTGAATATCAGTGGTGGGAACTCTGGGCGGGAACACTGAGGTTTGACTCAAGACTCTGCTTGGCTTTGCTGGGAGCTCATGGTCTGGTGTTTGTCCTGGCCAGGTGCAATTTGGGTTTCACCTGTACACAGGAACAGAAGAAACCTCCGTTCCCCCTCTGGACCCTCCAGAGCTCCTCTCCTTTCCTCCGTGCAGCAGCCCCTGTGCCCCCCTCGCCTCTACCCTGGCCAAGGCCTCTGACGTGTGCCCGTGCCTGGTTGCAGGTACCCCCGAGCTGAGCCCTGCTGACCGGAAGGAGCTGGAGAGCAAGCTGAAGGAGCGGGAGGAATTCCTGATTCCCATTTACCACCAGGTGGCCATGCAGTTTGCCGACTTGCACGACACCCCCGGCCGGATGCAGGAGAAAGGCGCCATCACCGTGAGTACCGTGGAGCTTTCTGTGGGGACATGGCTGGAGGGTTTGACACATGGGAAATGGCAGCATCCCATGGGGCAGGCTGCTGCTGGACACAGCCTGTGGGCCTGTACATAAACCTCTGCCCCAGTGACTCTTGCTACAGGAGCAAACCCTCTCCACCTGCCCACTGTTTTCTGGTTCCACATGCACATGGTGTTCTCTGGAACCTTCACCTTGTCCATTTGAGACCCCACATTTTCTGGGTTTCCCCTGTAGCTCATTAGTGACCACATCAAAACCCCACAGAGCACATTGAGGTCTGCCCTGGCTGAAGGGGAGGGTGGGGAAGGTGGTGGGTCTGAACCTTGGCTGATGAGATCTTCCTGGTTCCCTCTCCCCGTGGATGTGAGTGTCTTGGGCTGTGCTGCTCATCTGGGGAGCTGTGTCACTTTTTGCAGAAGGGAGCAGGGTTCTGGTAGACACAGGAGGCTGGAGGTAGCTTCTGGTGACTGATGGTATGGCAGGGACAGGGTGGGAGTTCTCAAAGCTCAGGCGTGGGAGTCTGTATTTCACCGTGCAAGCGGTGTATCTCAGCGTGCAAACCTTTTGTTGCCATTGGGAATAAGGCATTTCTGTTTCTCCTCAAAAATGTTGTCCCTCACTCATTTCACCTTCTCCACTTGTGTCCTGGGCAGGACATTCTAGACTGGAAAACTTCCCGTACCTTCTTCTACTGGAGGTTAAGACGCCTTCTCCTAGAAGATGTGGTCAAAAAGAAGATCCACGACGCCAACCCTGAGCTGACTGACGGGCAGATCCAGGCCATGCTGAGACGCTGGTTTGTGGAAGTGGAAGGGACAGTGAAGGTAAATGAAGAAGCCATTTTCACCATGGCCAGAGTCCTTCTGGGCTTAAGTTCAGTGAAGTCCTCCCAGGTGGAGTTTGGTCTCTGGTTTTCAGTTGTCATTGGCAGGGACAGGGACCAGCTGAGGACCTGACTGCCAGGGCTGGGAGCTGTGTTGAGGATTTATTTTTTTAATTGTGCTCAAACTCAGAAGGTGACAATCTCTGAAGAGCAATCCTGGAACTGCTCTCAGCTTGTTTTTGTCACAGTCCTCTAATCTGAGTTCTCTATTTTATTTTATTTTATTCTATTTTATTCTATTTTATTTTATTATTTTCTTCTATTCTATTTTTAAAGTCACAAACACTCAGGGGCTCCAGAAGATGGGGGGAAGTGTTCTCTGGAGGGCAGCAGGCTTTCCAAGGTAGTGTCTGAGCGTCTTTAAAAGTGGGCATCTCGTTAGCTAATACATTACACCAATCAAGGGGAGTTATCTTAAGCCACAATTAATCTGCTCCCTGGCATATGTTGATAGGGAAGCATCATGCTGTTTCTTAATTAAAAGCAAACGGATTAAAAATGATTAATAAGAGTATTAAATATTCTCCTAAACTAAAAGCTTTGGGATTCTTGGGTAAATCTGGCTTTGCTCAGGTCTGCAACCGTAAGGCAGCTTCTGGGGCTTGGGGTTTTTTTTCCCTTCCCTGCAGTCTCCCGAAGTGCCCTACTTTGTATGCAGGGAGCGCCTCTCTCGTGGCTGGGGGCAGAAGCAAAGAGCAAAACCTAACGAGTTTAAAATAATAAGAAGAAAAAAACAATGAAACAAGCAAAATCCTGAGGTTGAAGTGACATCACTGATTTAAGACAATCCTTTGCATAATGTGAAAATATAAATCTGTGTGTGTTCCTGAAGTGTGTCAGGCAGGAGCGGCGCCGGGGGCTGGAACCGGCTCCACGTGGGGCTTCCCCAGGGCAGCGCGGGCTCTCAGCCCGGGGTGCAGCAACACCTTAATCAGCCCAGGGAAGGAGCCCTGCTCGTGGGGGTCCTGGGGCAGAGAGGGAAACAATTTCTTGGACTTTGGAAACCCAAAATTAAATATAGAAATGGAGGGTGAGGAGGCTCATCAGCGCCAGTGCTGCCTGTGGGCTGGTGCTGGTGGGGACGGGGGGAAATCAGCTTTGTGGAGGCTCCTAACGGGGCTGGCAGCTGGTGGGACATGGGCACAGCTCCGAGGGGAGAGGGGGAGAGGGGAGATGCTGCCTCAGGGAACTGAGATCCCTGGAGCTGCCCCTCAGGCCCCAGAGGCAGCGGGAGGACGGGAGGTGTTGCGGGAGGTGTTGCAGGTGCCCGGGGGAGCTGCGGGGGTCTGTGCCCGCTCACCCCGGTGCATCACTGCACCCAGCTCATTGTCATTCTGACTTTGCCTTCGTCAGTGATAAGAGAGAGGGATAGTGCACCTTTAAATGACGAGCTTTGTGTTTAATTACCCAAATAAAATGACATAAATATGAATGAGTGCTAATGGCGGTACTTGCTTTTCCGGAAACCATTAACAAAACGATTCTTAAATGATTTGTGAAGAAAATGAGAGGAGAGGAGAGGAGCGAGAAGGCTATTAGGCGTCTAACACACTCCTGAATTATTATGTAGTCAACTACCTAGCAAATATCAGGTGAAATGATCTTGCAAAAGCAAAAAGGGGTTTTGTTGCCAAGGCTTTTCAGGGATGTGGACACCCCGACCTCCTCTGCTGCTCACATCTGCTGCAGGGGCTGGACCAGGGACCCTGTGATCACTGAGGGACACTAACACCGGGCCAGGCTTTAGCACTGGGAGAGATCCAGTGCAAGCTGGGATTTTACCTGGGACAGGTTCTGGGGCTGCTGCAGCAGGTGTGGTGGCAGCCACTGCCGCCATGGTTCCCCTTCAGTCCCGTTGGTGGAAGGAGATGAACAGGAAATGCCTTATCCTTGACTCCTGCCGGTTGTTGGTTGTGTTTCCAACAGCCCCGGGTGTGGGGAAACCCCGGAGCGCTGGCAGCCACCTGCTGCACCCACAGCTGCCAGGAACAGCGTTAAATTTTGGGGTCGGTACGTGGGGAACGGGCACAGCACTGGGACCCTCGAGTGACACTTGTGCTCTGTTCACAGGCGTATTTGTGGGACAGCAATAAAGACCTGGTGGAGTGGCTGGAAAAACAGCTGACGGAGGAAGAAGGGGTTCGCTCAGTTGTGGAGGAAAACATCAAATACATCTCGAGGGACTACATCCTCAAACAGATCCGGAGGTGAGGCAGCCACACAGCCCTGCCCCTGCAGAACAGGGGCTTTAAAAAGTTCAGCCCCTGATCTTGGCCACGTGCGTGTCCCCGGCTGAGGAAAGTGGAGCTGTTGGTTCCACACAGGTTTCACATTAACTGGCTTTTTTTTTAATGTGGAAATGCTGTTTGCTTTGGAAATGCAACTGGGGGGGCAGATGTGGAGCTCCTGTGAACCAGAGGGATTTGTACCAAGTCTGCACCTCGTGCTGCTCCTGCGCAGGCTGCAGTGCTGCCGCGGGTGCGGGTGCCTTGAGCATGGCCTGTGGCTGCCCCTTACCTGGCAGCTGTGAAGAGCCACAGAAATTTCTCTGCTAATGTCCCTTCATTTGAGACAGAGAATGGCAAATTATTTTAGAGGGCCACATACTGCATGAAACAGGGAGGGAAAGCAAATCTCTGAGCTGGGCTACTGCTGCCAAAGCCACGCATGGCCAGAATATTTCTTCAGTGCTCAGTGTCACAAAATGCCCAGTTCCTTTTCACTGCAGTTTAGAACTGCACCACGTAACCCCTGGAACACTACAACATGGGTGACCTCTTCCTCCTGCCTGTAAGAGTTACCGTGTGTTGCAGACACGGATCCAGCGGAGCCGGTTCAGCCTCGTGAGCCGAGCGCTTTGCTGGACTGGAACAGATCTGATTTTGAGAGTTTTTATATCTTAGACTGGAGGTCCCTTAACACAGCTTTGTGCTGGGGAGGGCCCTGCACTGCAGAGTGAAGCTCCTCTGGTTTCCATGTCCCGTGTCTGACGCTGTAGGGTCTCTTCCCATCATTTCCACCAGCTCCTCCATCCGTGCTGTGGCACAGGACTCTGTGGCACCTGGGAGGGGAGATGCAGGTACTCTCAGCAGCCCCTGAAGGTGCTGCTGGTGGGATGGGGACACACTCCAGAGCTCTTGGCCTCCCCATGTCCGCCCTGGGTCCACGTGGTCTGACCTCTTGGAATTTCAGCTTCCATGCACATCTGAGCAGGTCTGGCACCAGCACAGGGAGTGGCACAGAGCCTCCAAGCGAGCACAGCTCTTGTGCTGCTGGCACTCAGCTCACACCAGGCCCTGCTGCCTCATCCAGTTCCCCTTACAGACCCCGTTTCAGTCCTTCCCCCGGGGCCTGGCAAGGAGCTGCCGGACGCGCTCCGGTGCGAGGCCGGGGCTGCCATCACTTAACTCTCGCCTCTTTCCAGCCTGGTCCAGGCCAATCCGGAGGTTGCCATGGATTCGATAGTGCACATGACCCAGCATATATCACCCACCCAGCGAGCCGAGATCGTGCGGATCCTCTCCACAATGGACTCGCCTTCCTCAACGTAAGAGCATCGATTTCCCACACTCCCCCTGCCTGGTACAGTGGAGGAGGAAAAAACAAGCAGCTCAGAATTGCCCTTTGTCTGCTCGACTGCGACCACTGTACCGAGACGGGGAGGCTCAGGGAAACGCTGCAGAGTGACATTTTTATTTTTTCACATCAGCCTGACCAGAGGAAGTGTGTTCCTTGGCCAGAGACACAAGGAAATGTAGAAACACAAGCGCCTGCGGAGTTGAGTTACAGCTGCCCAACTGAACCTTATTTATTGAACAAAGCGTGACTGGACCAAAGCGCCCGCCTGCTGCTGGGCCGCCGCCCGCGCGCGCCACGGCCGGGCAATGACGGGTGCGCCCGCACCGTGAGGCCTTGGCCCTGGCAAAGCAGGGGGGCCGGTTTAAATTCCACCCCTGTGCCCCTGCCTGCTTCTCTCCTCACACCCTGCCCCGGAGTGACAGCTTTGTGCTGACAAGTGCCAACGTCCCCCCATGAGAGCGGAGCGGCGGCCGAGGACGGGCTCTGCCTCCCAGGAGCGGGTGGGAGCCCCGGATCCTCCCGCCTGGTGTCCTGAGGTGAGTGGAGCCCACCCCGCCTCGGCCCTCACCTCTCTGCCAGCCAGCAGTGATTGTATTTCAAACCTCTGTCTTGTCACTTAGTCGTAGAGGAAGGAGCAGCACGTCAGCTGCAGGGAAGGCTCCTGGGCTTCCCGGGACCACAAGGGGGGCGGGGGCAGGATTTTGGAGGTGACATCCCCACTTGCTTTGCCTTTGTGCCCAGTTCCAACCGGTCAGTAAACTCTGGGAAAGGCCCTTCTAGGAGGAGGTAAAAGAAGAGACCAAAACGCAGCTGCTCAGCTATTTCTGCACTTCCCTGATGCATCTGGGGAAGGGATCGCTGTTGCCACGTGGGAAGATGGAAATTAAAGTTATTTTTGGTATTTTGGTCCCTTCCTTAGCACCAGCTGACTTTTTTTACCTGTTCCAATAGTCTCTTTCAGCCAGTCAGGAGGAGTTGTCTCCAGAGGGTGTTTGGCAGGGACGTGCAGTGCCGGCTCCAAGCCAGGCTGTCCCGGTCAGAGGGATCGCCACAGCCTGACCCCAGCTCAGCTTATTTCCACCCTTTTTTGTTTTCCTGGGCCTCCTGACCGGGATAAAGGCTCAGAGAAGCTGGAGCTCTGCAGAGACGCACAGTCACCCCCCGATACATAGATAGTGTTACAGGACTTGGTCCGGGTCGCACTGGAGAGCTCCCACCAGTGACTGTCTGTGAAGTATTTCAGGTTTCCCAGTTCCTTTCAGTGCAGCATGGACCAGAAGGGCTGTTTTTATGAGAGAATTAACTAACGATGACGCCAGTGCCTCACACCTCTCCTGTTTCCTTCTGAAGTGCAACTCAGTCCTCAAGGGCGCGTGGTGCCACAGCACCGGCGGGCACTGCTCTGCTCCCCGGGAGCAGCGGGGCTGTGGCATCTCAAGGACCAGCTTTTTCTCAGCAGTTAAGAACTCTAATTTGGTTTAAAAGTCTTTTTGGGTTTTTTTTCCCCACTTGAGCTCCCTGAACAACCCCCAGAGATGCTTTTACTTATGCCAGGGTGGGCTGCAGCAGGACAGACAATGTCTCAGCCAGGCAGGACCACTCGGGGGGCATCGCAGTGCGGGTGACTCGTTGGGCTCTTCCGCTGCCACCAGGATGTCCCGGTGCTGCCCCGTTCCTGCTGCCTGGGTGGGAGCTGTCGCTGCCAGAGTCTCTCGCAGGCTGGGCAGGAGCAGACCCCTCTGTCAGTATTACAGCCTCTGGGTTGGGCTCCACTTCATTCAGGGGAAAGCTCCAACAAAACCAGTCATAAACATCGGAGCTGGTCTCAAGTCCAAGTCCAGCACTAGTCCTGGGAGCCCTGTGGAGGTCTGGCCCTGCTGAAGCACCGTGGCAACGTCACCAGCCGATGTCCTGGTCATTCTGCCCCGGCTGTGGCCGCAGTGCCGGTGCCACAGTGTGCGGGGCGGGTGCCCAGCGGGGCAGGGGTGGCAGGAAAACCGCCCTCGGTCCGTACGGTTCTCCCGGTGCTGAAGTATTTCACTTACCTCAGTTTCTTTTAATAAAAAGAATGAATTGCAGCTCTGTTGCTGGGAGTGGAAATCTGTCACCCCTTGTCCTGTGCACCCCTTGGGGAGCTCAGCTCCTCTCAAACGAGGGCTGGTGGCTGCTGGTGCTGGGAGGATGGAGCTGAAGGACGTTGTGGTCTGGGCTGTGCCCCTCACCTGACACTGCCTCTCGCTGCTCTTGTTCCTGCCCATGCTCAGACTCTGCAGATGTTTGAAATAAACCTTGAGATGTGACCCCACAGGGCAGGGCCCAGCCTGGTCCCTTGGTGCTCGTACAAAGTGGGCAGGAGTGAAGCTTGTGTCCCTCCACAGCCTCAGCAGCGGGAGGAGCTGGACGGCCGGCGCTGACCCAGGCTGGAGCCGCGGGTCCTGGGCAGAAGGACGAGCTCCTCATCCCACCACCAGCTCTGGTCCCTGCCCAACGCTCTGGGCATAACTCCCAGCCCACAGCCACCATCCCAGCAAACTGTTAGTGGGTCCAGTTTCTCCTCCATGGATTTAGCATCATCTTTAACATGACAGTGATTTAAATAGAAAGGAAAAACCCAGCCCCAACAATTGCCTCTTAGGGTGGTGGGAGAATTCTGTGAACCCTCTCCCTGGAGCAGGAGCCCACTGGAAATGAAGTGCCAGGACCTTTGGTTGTGGGGTGTCCCCTGCAACCCTGGGGCTCTGCAAACACAAACAAACGCCTCTTGGAAGTTCCCTGCATTAAGGTGAGTATTTGTGTGAGACATTAAACAGCAAACACGGCTCCAGCAGTTATTTATCACACATTTTTTCAAACCAGAATCCTGATAGTTAAGAACATAAATCACCTTAACAAACAATATAATTGAGGGGGCTGGGTGAGGGGACAGACCCCACTGAACTCCAGAAATGCATTTAAAACTCTTTAGCCTAAAATATCTACATATTAAAATGCCAAGAAAAGAAGTACCAAAGCTGTAAGCTCTCAAAAGCCCAAGATCAAAGTGCCATCATCTTTTAATGTAAACCTTTTGTTGCATCAACAGTCTTATGAGGGATGAGAGACATCAAAATAAAAACTGAGACAAACTATGGCTTTGTAGCTGTTTTTTTTGTTTTAGTCTCTTCTCTCAATTTGGGCCATGAAATAGGTCAGCTCCATTACTGATCAGCCTTCCCACAAATATTTAAAACAAATTGAATTGCACACCCAATACCCATCACAATTACGCCAGGCACAATAACTAAATTAGCAATTCAACAAAATAATTGGAAATGCGATTCTCTCTATTCCACAGCCTCCCTCAGGGGCTTGGCCGATCTATGGGGGGAAAACTCTGCTTTACTAATTCTGCAGCTAATTAGAGACACACTTGTAAATGAAGTTGTTTGTCTGAAAGTTGAAATTCTTTGCTATTGTGGGGTTGGGGGGAGAGGATTAACCCCTCTGTCCCCCCCCATCACACACATTCCCAATACACCGTCTAGTCGCTGTGCAATGCTTTGCAAAGGTAGAATGCCCATTTGTGTAGGTACTAATTAGCAGCTGTATCATGAATTAATAAAGAATTAATATTCTATTGTGGGGGGGGAATATCTCACTTGCTGTTAATTGGCAACATTAGCAAAAGTTAGTGGAAATCATCCCAGTTATCTGTGCCCTTATTAAACAGCACTCACAGCATCTGGCCGTGCCGCCGTACCCGCCACCACTGCCGTGCCGAGGGCAGAGCCGCCGGCTGCCCCGCTGCTGGACGGGCACGGCGCCCCGGAGCCTCTCCGGGCCGTGGCTCTCAGGAGTTGTTACTCAGGGATTACACAGGCTGCACTTGCTCCTGCAGCACATTCAAATCCAGGCCAGGGAGTGTTTTCATGCCCGGAATCAAGCGCTGCCCTTACCAGAAGGTCAGGAGATGAAGCAGGGGCCTCCTGGGCTGAGGCTGCGGCCTGGGCTCTCCCCGTGTATCGCAGTGCCCAGGTGCTGGGGGCCGGCAGGAGCCAAGCCTGCTTAGACACTGATAAGTAAATTCAAACGCACGCTTAGCAGGGCTCGGACTCTTATCTCCTCAAACAATGCGAACGAGAAGTTATCACATTTAAAGTGTTTCCTATTACCCTTTAACATTACATCCTGCTCCCACAAAAAAAGGAAAAAAAAGGAAAAATGCAGTGCCCTGGTGCTACAACTCCAAAGGACACAGGAGTCAAACGGGAAAGGGGTGGCACAGCTGCAGCACAGCCCGCCAGCGCCCCGAGCCTCGGCCACAAATTGGCCACAAAGCCAACCTGCCAGGCCAGTAAACCCCAGAGTAGGGAAGGGGCACGGTGCTTTCTGTTAAACATCCCTAATGCTCGTGCTGACAGCGTGAGCAGCATGAAAACATTCCACCAGCACAAATTTTGGAAGCACCTAATTTACTCCCCTCGATGCCTTTCAGAATTGTGGTTATTAAACCATGAGATTGTAACGACGTTGGAAGAGACCACACAGCTCTGCTGCTGCTCGGGAAATGACTCTGGCCGGGTGGGGACACACCTCGACGTTCGGCGGGGGGACTGCGCCAGCGCGGTTACGGTGGAAGGTGCTGCCGTGTCCTGCAGCTTTCTGGCGACTGCTGGGGACCCAGAATTGTCACTGGAGGGGACAGGACGTGCCGTGGCCAGGATTTGCCATGGAAGATGGTCTAATCCAGGTGAATAAGCTGAGGAGGCCCGTGGCTGCAGCCCTCGGCCCTGGAGCAGCTCACTGCCAGGCATCGCACTAAGGAAACAAACTGACTCACTAATGAACACGGGATCACTCCTATCCCGGGACAGGCACCCACAAAATCAGCCCTTCCCTGGACCCTCTGGGCCCTTCTCCCCCCAGCTCCCCGGGCCATGCTTTGCCCGTGACTGCAGCATGTGCTGCATGGGAGAGGTGAGCGTCGCTGCTGGGCTCTTTGCTGTGCCTGAGGTCACTGGTGGGGTCCCCAAATGGGAAAAGCAGCAGAGGAGCCAGCGGTGACATTTAGCTCGTTTCCACCCGGCAGATTGGGACCAGAGAGCTGCGAGCTGGAGGGGGACGGGAGAAATCAATGTGCTTCCCCGAGAGCTGCAGCTGCTGCTTCGCTGCAAGCCAACAGCAAGATTTATTCAGCCACGATACCTACGGTTTCCACACAAAGTCAATACTCACCTTGGCACTTCCTAAAAACCAAGAAAAATGCTACATTCTTCCACAGGGCGAGGAGCTGTAGCTGCTCCCTCCTCTGCTGCCTCTCCCCACATCGATCGAGGGCTCAGGACCAGCACCAGTGAGGAACAGGGGAAAGAAAAGCACCGATGGCTTCGTGGAGCCGGCAGCTCCTCCTGGCACAGCCGCGCTGAGGCACCGGGCCCACGGCTGCCAACAGAACAGGCAAAAATCCAGGTGGTGCTCTGGGGCACACTGGTCAGAGGAACCAGCTTTAACAACATTAACACTTTTTTCTTCCTTGCTTTAAAAAAAAACCCCAAAAAACCCAAATCACAAAAAAAAGCCAGGATAGAGTGGTGCCTCCTCACCCACAGGAACTATTTCTGTAACCGGCCCCTCCTGTCACACTGCACCGCACTGTTCCCCCCTTGTGCACAGGAGCAGAATTTACCCAGAGCAGCACACAGGTGCACTGTTTTTCCTGCTTTTAAAGCCAGAATTTCACACCAATTCTCTGCAGCTGAGCTGGTTCTCCCTTGCAGTGGTGGATCCTTTGCTCCATACAACAGTGAGGATGTTGGGAAGCTATTTACTGGCTGCAGGTGACTGGAAGGGAGACTTAAATCTGTAATGATGAGTTGCATAATTAATATCAGCTCTGCAGACAGCTCCAGGGACAGAGTGAAGTGCAACAATGCAGCTACAGAGAAAGTCTCCTAAAGGAGGGAAAAAAAAGGGGATAAAACTGTTTTGGAACACATCCTATTTTGAGCAGAGGCTGGAGCAGAGGGAAAGGGGACACGAGGTGGGATCATCTGCTCCTGCACACTGGGCCTTGTCTGCTGGGGAAGCACAGGTTGCAGAGTGGGCTTCCCTCCCTCTGCTCTAACCTGTTACATACTGAAGAAGAGAATGTGGTTTATTTAAGCTTAATAAGAAAGAATAATAAAAAAGTAAAAATCAGTTGCTCACTGACGAGCTGGTAAACTGTAACTTAGGCAAGAAAAAACCCCAAAAAGCCCCTTGTCTTACTCTGAAGCTCAGAAACGGGGTTTCTCGGTTGGGGAACAGAAATGTCCACGCTCTGGCAAGCCTTTGCACTTTTGTGACGCGTGCTGGGTGTCTGGCTCTGAGGAAGTGACGCTGAAGACACCAGTTAAATAACACCGAGCTGGTGGGGCTCAGAGCCGCCGTGGCTGCTGGAACCTCTTCTGCACTGGTCACACTGGGACAATCAGTTTACAAAGCGTTTTAATTAGATGGTGCCAAACACAAGACAAAGGCAGTGCAGCCCATGTGGTCACAGGCAGTGCCACCTTACACACACATGTATGCACGGATTATTTACGCACGATCCCCTCCATTTCAGATTGATCACAGTGGGCGATTAAATTCCCCTTACGGGGATTTAATTTCCGGCTTCTGACCTTTGGATGTAAAAACCCCAGAAAACCCCTCAAGTGAGTCATCTCCTCTGGCCAGTTCACACTCGTGCTGGCATCCTTCAGCATGGTGATGGTGGAGACAGGGTGGCTCAGAGTCACGATCAGCAGAAATAATTAAGTGTAGGGGATCAATGACTGAGAAATTCACCGATAAGTTCTGATTGCAGCGCTCTCCCCGGCCGTGCCCCCGCGCCGCGCTCATCACCAGCCAGCAAACGTCCCCGTGTGCACTGAGGAGTGTGAACTGGGAGCTCAGGCTGGCTGCAAGGGAGAGCACCTCTTCTCTGTTTTAAGGCCATGTTAATTATGTAAATGACATTTAAATCCTCTCGACTCGGTGAAAAATAAAGTCACACATTCCAGATATGCAGCCAGCGAGCAGAACAGCACACTTAAACACCCTCCCCATCCCCCAAACAAAAACCTCCCAGGATTTAACACAAACGTGGGTGACCTGATTGCAGGGGTGTGGGGGGGTTGGTGGTCCCTGCTGGTCTGAATCGTGTGTCCCTCCCCCTGGCAGAACACTGTTCCGTGCCAAGCAGATTGCAAAATCAAGGTCAGGAATTTAAAGAGAATAGTTAAAAATGGATTGTCTTTGGGAGGAAGCAGAGTTCATTTCAAAGCTAGAGGGGAGGGCGCTGAGCCAAGCTAAATGTCTGCCCCCACTCTTCTTCCCGAGCCTGTGTGATGGAGCAGTGATGTTCCTTCAGCGAGGTTTTTAGCCACAAACCAGCAGCTGGAGAGACCTTGCCCGGAGAGAGGGGACGGGGCGGGGCAGCGTCCAGCGCAGGGAGCGGAGTCCTGGTGCACTGAGCGGGCGGGGGCGTGCGGCGCGGGGCCGGCCGGTGTGCTCCGCCCTGCGCCAGGGCCCGCTGCTAGTTCTGCTCGGGTTCTCCAGGGCTCCTCAGCTTGCCAAACAGAGAACGATAAAGCTCCGTCCTGGGGAAAAGAGGGAGGAGGAGGAGGGGGGAAAGTTACTTTTCAAGGTGGAAATGGAAGCAGGAGGCTGCCAGCAAAACCATCCACTCCCTAACATGGAAAGGCCTTGTGTAATTAAAAATGCATTCGACAATCTGTGTTAAGAAATCGAGGCAAAAGGGAGAACTTGCCCAAGACCAACCAACACAGTACAGGGATATGTAAATATTGCAGTGTGGCTGGATACCATACCTCTAGAGAATGAGCTTTTCTATAAGTTTGCCCTTTACAGACACAGTCTTCAAGTAAGAAAACATGATTGAATATCTTAATAGGATGTGTGAGACCACAGAGCCACAAGGAAGATTCAATCAGACAGCCTACGTGGGACTGTAATTTAGTTTTCATACATTTTCTTGGACTTGACAGTACTTGAAAAACAATGAAAATGACCCAGCAACAAGATTCCAACTAATACCACATATGCAGCAATTCTAATAACAGGAGCAAGTTTCCTTTAAAAAAAAACAAACAGTGGGGTGGTGTTATTTATCTTTAATTTTAGAACCAAAGTAGCGTGAGGAGAGAGCTGGGGAAGGAGAGAGCATTTTTATAAATCACACATTGCTGGAAATCGGGGGAAAAGCATTGGGAGAGCCTTATTTTCTACATATGCACTTCCTAAAGCTACAGCCTGCTGTAAGAGGAGGGCACACACAGAGGGAGGGTTGGCTACACGGAGAAGAGGACTTGTCCTGTGGAGCATGTGAGCTCCAGGGTCACTAGAGCAATAACCAACCAATCCCAGTGCCATGGGCTGGTGTCTGCAGGGTTCACCTGGGAAAGCAGCTGCTGCAGAAGCTGGGCCAGAAAACCTGTCAGGACAGGCAGAGAAAAGAGACTTCTCCACTGCTCGAGAGTGAGTAAAATATGGCTTCAAAGGCTGAAATTCAGACCTGACCAAGACATGGTGATTTTGGCTGCCTCCTCAATTAATACCACAACAGGGACCACTCTGCAGAGGGGCTGCTTTGCTGCCTTGCTCCTTTAGAGAGCAATAAAAGATGGCAAATGGTTTGAAAACTCTGCTTCTTGCAGACACTTCACTGGGGAAAGTTCCCTGTCAGCCTTGGGAAAGAAGGAACTGCTCAGTTTTGAACAGTGATGGCAGACAAACACCAGCCATCTGAGGAAGATGAGGAACAAAGTATCCTCAGCGAGGCATGAGGCTGGACAGACATGCATGGACCACTGAGACAAGAAACCGTTCTGAAACCATTCTAATTCACAGGGCCACATCTCTTAAATTAATTTTAATTGAGAAGCTAATTAACCAATCAGCTGCTCTACCCTCAGAAAATGAGTCTGTGGTGAGGGATGTGTCTCCTTACCCAACCAAACAGTTGATGCCGTGTTCTGTGTGCAAAGCTCAGCAGAGCCTAGGGAAGCACAGCTGGAGACTGTGTGATACATCAGGAGTGTGCACGCAGGTTTGGCAAGTTTAACACAAATTCAAAATCAAAACACTTCAAAAATAAAAAAAAAGAAAGAACTGATTCTTGAAAAGCTGAAAACTTTGATGCTTGAGAGAAAAAAGAAGAGGGAGAGGAATGCCTCATTCAAACCTACATTTTCCATCTTTCCTGACTATTAACAGATAAATGCAACTCGCTTTTGCTGTTTCAACTGAGAAATGAGATGGCAAGAGGCACTACTGCCAGCAAGGACATTGTGACTTTAAGGCTCTGTCAAGTGATGGGAAGGAAAAGTCCTCCAACAGCCATGGCTCTCCAGCCTTGCTTTGCTGGCTTGGCTCAGACCCTGTCATCACACTGAGCAAACGGTTCCACCTGTCCTGCGATCCGGGTGGAATTCCCGCGCAGCGGCTCCTGTCCGCAGCGGGGTTCACGTGTCGGGAGCAGAGAGGGAAATGCTGAAACTGGTGTTTTGATAGAAGATCATTTCACACTCAGGTGGGCAAAGCTGACAAACACTGGAGGCTCGCTCCTGTCAGAGGAGGCTGAGCAGCTCGGGTATGTTCACTCATAGGTAAGAGGCTTCAAACCTTCCAGCTCCGCCGGCTGCTCGCTAAACACACAAAGGCATTGCAAAATTCAAAGGGGACTCGCTCCCAAACATCACCCCCACCACACACAGGGCCCCTGTCTGCAGCTTCTCTATGTGTGCCCTTTTCCTCTTACATATTAATTTATTTTTTACAGTCCCCAGTGACATCAGGAAGTTCAAACACAATGTGCACATTCTGGGGAAGCCCACAGAAACCAGCCAAAACCAGCGAGTTTCTGTCTTTCCCCAGTGAGCAGGCAAAAGCCACAAGTAACGTTTCTTTGCAGCCTGCCCTGGCCCTTTCCCACTGGTGGAGAACCAGTCTCTGCAGGTGTTTGTCTCCATTTTTGGTTTTTGATACTCTTCTGATGGACACAGGAGTTCAGAGATCGATGCTGCATTTGCTCCAATCCTACAGATTTTAAATAAACAGTCATTTTCCAAGCAAGCAGGGCCCAGGGAGAGACTTCAAGCAAGAATCTGTCCTCCTGGGCAGAGAAATGTTGCCAGCACTGATGGGCCAGGTTTCATGGGTGCAAAGAGGGGGTGCACCCACAGCTGCAGGGGGGTCAGCCCTGCAGCGCTGAGCCCAGCGCCCCCACGGCCCCATCCTGCCGGGCACAGCGCTGGCAGCCCCTGCTGCAGTGAAAACTCAAGTGGAGCTGTTTGGACAGCAACACAGCACGGGTAGAGAGGCTGGCAGAGAGGGACAGAAGGAGTGAGATCAGGTGATCTCATCACCCCCAAAACAGAACAAATATTTTACCCTGAAACACCCCCCCCCACAAAAAAAAAAAACCCTTTAAAATCCCCCCAAAAGAACCTTTTTTTTCCCTCTTATCATCTGAGCTACCTTTCTTCCACAGCATCTCCCCTCAGCAGGATTTAACCATGCAGAGAGTAAAACTCATCAATCCTCCAGGTTTAACCTTGTCTCTGTTTCAATTCACCAGGGTAAGTGTGGATTTTAATACTTTCAGCCCCCTTAAGGCTATGCATAATGAACTCGGATTTTGGTTAAAAAATATAAAATTTCTCTTCTCCACCCACACATATGAAATACCAGACTTGAGCCACTGAGTTGAAACAACCCACCCCACTGCAAGTCTGCCACCTCCAGCTGAAGGAAAGGTGACTTTAGCACAAAGAGGTACTGGTCTGAGGAATAACCCACGCGAGTAATTAACAGGACGCACACCGTAGGTAGAGAGTGGCAGGAGCAGGTCGATACAGGGGTCTTCCTTGAATTAAAATTTAACTTACCCTTTATTGCAACCTACAAAAGCAAGTAATGAGCACTAACATTTTTATTTCTTTTAAACTGTCATTTAGGCTGTAGAGGGGATAATTACCTATTTCCACTGTAGTAAGGTTTTATCACCCTTAGTGAGGCATTTTCTAATTTAATATTTTTACTATATTATCATAAAACCTGTTTCTGGAAAAAATGATCACGAACCACACAGCCATTTGCCATAAAACATGTGTGTGTAAGTACCTCAGCTTAATTATTTATGCATTTCCTCTGAGCTGACTCCAAAGGCAGAGGATGGCACAGGGTGCACCCGGAGCGCTGTGCCCGGGCACTCACCCCTTCCCAGCTCCAGGCCCCTAGAAAGTTTGTAGGGACCTTTCTCACAATGCACCAGCAGTCTGGGACAAAAGGTGAGGGAGATGAGACAAAAGGTGAGGGAGATGTTTTACTCTGCTCCCCATGCCCCTGTGCAGTCAGGAGAATCCTGGGTTTGGTGCAATCTGTGTCTGGGTTGTGGCTACGCTGGTTTTTGGGGCCGAGCCAGGACGGGGTGACCCCGCAGCGCTGCCCAGCCATGCCAGGGACCCCAGGGAGGGCATTCCCTGTGCAAGCCCCAAGCCAGCAGCTCGACTGTGCTCCCATTTGCAGCCTCACACTCGCACAGCCCTGGGCACGGGCACGGGCAGGCTCCTGGCTGTGGTGAGCCCCACGGCACCGTGACCTGCGCTGCACGGGCAGAGGATCCGGCTGTGTGCAGAAGAGGTGCCAAGGCCTGGCTCGCCCCGAGCCCCCTGTGCAGCCTGAGGTGCTGACTGGTGAATTCATGTCAACAGCACTATTTTAGAAATGAAAAAATACAAGGAACAGCTACTCCAGACAGTGAGCTCTGTGTGCTAACGGACCATGGGCTTTACCACCCCTCAAATCCCGGGTACGGCTACTACACACATTTTACAGGCAAAATCCTTGCAGTAGAGAGCAAGGAAACACACACACAGAGGGCAAAAGTGCCCTGGGTGAATATTAATAGCAACAGCACACTTGATAAATATATGAATCATCAAAATATAAATCATAAAAACAGTTAACTGTTCCCCAGGAATCTACTTTGCCATCTGCAGTAGCACTATTCCACCAAATATACAAAGGGGAAAACAAATACATACCTGCACACAGGAGGGGAGAACAGCTAGTGCTGTGCTATGTCATGTAACTATAGTCATGTTACTTCTTTTTTTTAAAAAATATAATTCTGTAAACTAGTGGAAGAACAATATGAAGGGGGAAAATTCAGTTTCTGGTGGTTTTTTTTTCAGAGTGCTATTAATATAGCAATAGTGCATGAGTCACTGCTGTAATGTTATTATAAAAATACCCTCCAACAAATTTCTCCACCTTTTCCCATGTTCCTTTTTTTCCCATGTACCTTTTACTTCTTCTCTTCCTCCAGGCCAAAAAAAAAAAGGTAATTTAGATTATGCCCCAAGCAGTGCTGAAATAACGATACCTACCCCGTTCCTACTGACATCCTCCATTGGGAACAATGACTTTTTAATTCACAAAAAACTGGTGAAACCTAGAGCATGAACACCCATGGAGAAAGGGAGGATGAGAACCACACACCTCCTGATGAAAACTGAAACTGGCTGTGGAACAGATGACTGACCATTTCCTTGGAAAACTTTCTGTCTGTACCCACTGTCCACCAGTGTGACATCCAGACCAGGTGTCCAGCGAGCAGAGCAGGTACCCAGGAAGAAAAAGTGACCTGAAGCTCTTTATTCCTCAGCTTCTAGCCAAAGGCATTACCCCAGGTCAACACAGGCTGTGGGATTTGGCTCTGTGTTCACACACCTCTCAACACGCATCCCCCCCTCCAGCACTGCGCAGCGACAAACCACGCTACGGTGGGTGGTGTGGAGCAAAACCAGCAGCCATCATCAAAACAGAGTTAAAATCCTGATGTCTTTTGAGGTGAGGGGTGTGTCAGGCAGAGCAGAGGCCGCCGGGGTCGGTGTGCGGTGCGGGAGCGCGGCGCTGGCCGGGAAGGCAGCCCCACGAGATGGCACTGTCTCACTCGCTTCCCCAGCGCGGAGCACAACTCCAGCTATCAATTACCCAGCCAGACGGCTCTCATCACCGTGCCCGGCGCTTGAAGGAGATTCAGAAAGGTCTGCTGCAATTCCCTCTCGCTCAGGCAGGTCAGGATTGGGTCCTTCAAGCCTGTGCAAATGCTTTTAGCCCCTCGGCTTTAAATTATGAAAGGTGACATGTGACCTCTGGTTTGTCTCATGAGACCAGGCACAAGATTTATACATATTTCAGAAAGCTGGTTCTTGCCCTAAACAAAGGGACTCTGCACATTTTGTGAGGCTGGACCTGGGGATGAGGTGGGGAGCGGGAGGACAGCAGAGAGAGAAGGGCTGCTGCGCAAGGTGCCGTGCCCCAAACTCAACCAGACCAGGGGCTGAGACCCAGCACCTCTGTCACCAATTCAGAACGCTTCTCCCTTACACCAGCACACAGCCATCCCCTACTCACCAGCCCTGAGCTCAGGACAACAGTCATGGGAGCAGAGATGGAACCTCTCTCATCCTGATTTTGGTCCCATTAACATTGACATTCTTGTATGAGCTCTTACAGCACAAAGCATAAAACATGCGGACAAGTGGCTGGAGAAGCAGCAAAACACGGGGAGGTTCAGAAAGCCCCAGCCTGCTCCAGTGGCATGCCTTCCAGCACCTTTAATTTCCCCATGAAATTCATAAAATGTTGCTTTCTCAGTCTCTGGTTCTCAATGGGTATGTGAGCAGAACAGCTGCTGTCATGCTGCATGTGCCCTGCGCAGACGCGCACACAGGAGCCCGTTCTTTGTGTACCTTAACATCCCATATTCCTAGGATGATTTCCCTCTTTCACAGCTTGCCTGTTTTATAACAGATTTGATGCAGGAGAAGACAAATTGTCTCACAAAGGAAGGACGACAAATCATCTCGCAGCTCTTAACAGGTTATTTTTTTTCCCCCTTTAAAAAGGAAATTTCCATAACAGAGGCGTCTGTCTTCTTCCTCGGGATGTCAAACATCAAACGCTGGGACACGATGATTTCAGCCCGTTGGCACTAACCGGGGTCACGTACTCCACTTCACTACTGCCAGCTTCAAAACATACAAAACTCCTTGTTCAAATACCAACCCTTCTAACAACCACAGTTAAAAGCCAGGTGGCACACTTAACTGCATCTACACGAGCTGACTTCTGAGGCTACGTCAAAGGTCGGGGGATAAAATCCACCAAACAAAGCGATACACAAAGGGCAGAATGATACTGAAGCCATGGTGCCTCAGGACCAACAGCCAAGCCAAGCAGGTTTAGTTTCACAGGACAACACGTGTGTGTTTCTTGGTTCCCAGTACAGCTCAGGTCTAAGGCTCCCCTACATCGAGCAGTAGGTTCCCAAATGAGCCAGCTCGGGGTGTGCTGCAGGGTACACACCACCCCTCCAAGAGAGTCCCTACATCTCCCTGAAGGACCCGAGAGGGCTCCTGCCAAACCAGGGAGCTCTTCTGGAAGTCACAGAGCCCAGATGGGTGGCTTGTCCTCCCACCCACGGCCTCGTGCCACAAACACCAGTGTTCTCTAAATGTCAGAGCACTGCACGCTCTGAGCGCCTGCCCTCCACATCAGTGCTGCTCCCTTTGCTTCCCAAAACAAAGCAGCACAACCTTTCATCCAGGCTGTGTCTATATAAACTTAGAAGAATTTTTCTCACACCAACGTGGTCACCTGAGGTTTGTGCTGTGCAGCACAGAAGCTGCTGGTCCAGTTGTCCCAGGAAGAAGGGCTTTGCCTCCTCTCAGGGACTTCTGGCGTGGTGAACCTACAGGATTGACAATCCCAGAGCCCAAATTCCTCCATTAATCTAGTCTCATGGTGTTTTAATACCCAAAGTACAAAGTGAGCCAAGTTAAAGGCTGGTATCTCACCAACTTTTTAATTTTTTTTTTTTTTAATATTAAATGCTTATGTCATATAAGTAAATTAATCTTTTAATACCAGGATTTCCTACTACGTACCCCCCTCTGCTTGCAGCAAGACACACTGTGACAAAGCAACTGCACTAAGTCCAAGAGTGGGAACACAGACTGGGAAAATACACCATGTCCTGGCTGATTCCGAGGGAAAGGCTCTCATCCAACCTCACTGGCAGCTGGATAATCTCTGTCTGGATCCAGCTTCCCTGCAGACACTGGTCTGCTCATGCAAGAACAAGAGTGGGCTGGATGCTCTTCTGCTAAGCATGACCAGAGGCCAACAGGACTGCTGGAGTCCTGGGCTTAATTTCTTGCACTTAGCCGTGGGATTTCAGGCAGTGATTCCTGCCCTGAGCCCAGCTCTGCTCCCACGTGGGTCTGCACCTCCAAAGTCAAACACAAAACACAGCACCACAGGTGTGGAGAGACTGTTTATATATATATACATATATATATATATGTATGTATGTACACAGAGATGTCTACATAGTAATGCCAAGTACGGGGCGCTGGAAATACCTGGTCAGCACTTGCTCATATGCTAAAAAAGCCCCAAAATACACCATGATCAGCCTTACACCACATGGGCCGTACAGAGGAGCTGGAAGAAGGGAGTGACATCACGGACACGCAGTCCAAGCTGGAAGCCCCCGTTGCCTGGGGTTCCTACAAACCAGGGACATGACAGTAAGATAACTTCCACCACAGGCAAACAGGTTATCTGGCTAAACATCACCATCAGCTGGTGGTGTATGATCAGCAGTGCCCAAAGGCAGGAACCAGCTCACTCCCTGGTGACAATCACCGTGTTGAGAGGTCTGAGAAGAGCAAGGGGAATTTCCCCAGTTCTGAAAAGGCTTCTGTGCCTCACGTTGCGGGTGGAACTGCATGGTTGGACACAGTCCTGTTACAGCCATCTCCTTCCCTCTAATTTGGCTCATAACAATGCAAAGCCCTCCTCTGTGCAGAAGAACCATTTGCTGAGGTACAAAGCAACCTACTGAAAAGCCGATATATTCTCCCCCACCTTCACCCAGCCATAAACCCCTGCTTTGAATTCCAGCTTGTGCTTGAGAACACGTCTCTTCTCTCCTGCCTGACTTCACTGCAGAAAAGCCTCCCTGTGCCTCCCATTCCTGCACTGGGTGCCATCTTTAATGATGATGTATGGGTGTCCTTCTCCTCAGCGGTGCTGTGGGGAGGGGGTCAAACATGTGACACCGCCAGCATGTGTATCAACAGCAAATTATAAACCGTGTCAATCCAAGTTAATGCAAAGCTGTAATCCTCTTTAACAAGAGATCAAATCAGTGCCATGAGTTATGTTCATTCTGTAATCTGATAAGAAATAGAGTGAGCCTCTAATAAAAGAGTAATGAGAGCCCTTAATGATGCTGTTAAAAGGTAGCGCCAGTTAAAATATTGCTGTTGTTCCAGCTGATTAGATCACTGTTGCATATTTGCACAATCTTGTTTTACCTGTCAGAATAACCTGAGTCATCTTGGGAGATAAAGGTGTTTGGGCCAAACATCTGTGTCCTTAAAGAACATCTCTCCTGCAAGTTACTGTCCTCCAGAGGTGAAATAATGATGTTCATCAAACTCAGCAGTAATTTGATATTATACCTTTTTTTTAAGTGTCTGTGTTTAGTCTCTGTTCCACACACACACGTACAGTGCAGAGATCTGAAGATCTATATATCAAAGCTGACAGAGAGATATAATGAAACCAAAATCCACACACAGCTCTTCCCAGGAACACAGACCTCACCTGACCTTGTCACAACTAGGCTGCTCGCAGGATCCACTCCTGCAGATACCGCAACTCTGCACGATGCTCACTTGTCCATGGACCTGCAAGCCTTCAGCAGGAATCTCTAGCCAGTCTGCCCATGAAGAAATACATCTACCTAGCACAGGAGCTTTCTGCAAATGCACATGAGGCTGTTCAGAGCTAGGCCAGCTGAAAGGGACTGCACAGAAGATCTGGGTGCAGCTACAGCTCTTGCCCAGCCCTGCTGCATCACCTCTGGCAAGTCACCAAGGCTCTTGACTCACGGATTTCTGGATCCAAATGCCTTTGGAGATATGGGCTATCATTTCTCTGTGCCTCATTTCCCAAAGTGTAAACCAGAGAAGACTGGCATTTTCCCAACTCTGTTGCACGTGGTGGTACTGAAGCCATAGGATCACCCAAGCACTGCAGGTCATGGAGACAGGACAAGCGTATTTCAAGGCAAGTCCAAGAAGTGGCACCCACATGACACCACCCTCAAACCCAGGCAAAATCACAACCAGAGAGAGACCAACCCTGTTCCAATCCTGGGTAATCCCTGTCCCAGACAGCTACCCTCTCCTCTGGACAACCACCACAGCATGCTCACATTCAAGCTTTTGCCTTCAGGCTCCTTGCTTTAGGCCAGGCCCATTCACACAGCAATGACCTCGCACCGATTAGAAAAACCTTGGCCCGAGAGAACCATAAATGTATTTAAGTCTATAAACATATACCCCAAGATAACCATAAAAATCACTTTCCAGTGTATGTTTTAAAATACTACCAAAGAGGGGTTAAAACAGAGGAGGGCTCGAGGCCACCAGTGTCCCACACATTACAACATAATATATGTCAGCACAAGGTTAAACAGCCATGCCCATGCGTAGGGTGCATGAAAAACTGGCAAGTGGAAGATTAATTGCCTGCATGAATGCTATTATTCCAACCAGCAGCAAGAATAAGAAAGAAAGAAAGTGGCAGTGATGTTGACAAAGGCAGTTATTAGACTTGTACGTTTCTTTTCTCAAATTCAGGCTGTAAAACAATTCTGGAATGACTGTTCATCCCCTTCTCCATGCAGCGCTCGGGCTGTTTCTCCTCATGCACATTTGCTTTTTGTTTCCCCAGCAGCAGGGGCAAGTGATAAACTCGATCCTCAGAAGTCCTGGGTGTCCCAGAGCCATGGCACAGCACACAGGGACCTTCAGGTGAGTGCCAGCAGTTCCTCCACCATGATAAACTTAAGGGGACTGTTCTGCCAGCTCTGGTTCTACAATCCTTTTTTATACACAGCCCACTGACACTTTAAAATTCCTCACACTACAACGCAGAGCACCCTGGTGTTCTGATGTGCATTTATTTTGGGGTCATGTCTTTTCAGTGCCTGACCAGGGGGAAAAAAAAAAAGGCTCAGGATGATCACATCACTGTGAAGTGTATACTTGCATTTTCAATCTAGTAATTCACACTTGCAAACAATAAAATTACCTTCTTCTGTCACAAAGGAAAGCTGTTATCATTACTGCTTCCCTCTTATGCATACAGGCCTGGTCCTTTCTTTTCAATTCACCTGCAGTTTAAAGCAGATGTTGAATTCTCCTTGCCTTGTTCAGGATGGCTGTGTGCTGCTGGAGAGGTATTATGGCCCATGGCAAGCGCAGGGGCATTTGAAAAGGGATGTGAAGTGATGCCTGGAGAGCAGCTACAATTTCTAAAAAAATTACTGATAGTAATAGACATCTTCATTTTGGGAGAGCTGAACCAAAACACCCAGAGAGGCCTCATTTCAGACACTGGCCACTCCAACATTCTGTATGTTTTATGTCTGGATGCAAACACCAACGGTGTAAACTATGGAGGCAAGGAAGGAAGCTAAGCCAAAGAATGCCCAGATCTTCAGTGTGCAGAGCAAGATTGCCCACCCAAATGTGGAAGGGCTGCTGCAAAGAGGAAGCAAGAGCCTGTTCCTGAAGCTCACATTAAACAGGACAAGAAATAATGGGCCTAAGTTTCAGCAGAGGGAAATTTAAGCTCAACATTAGGACTAAGCAATGCCAAAGCATAGCCCGTGGGGAGGAAGCTGCAGAAAACCATAATGCCTGTGCAATAGGCAAAGGTAGATTCTTCGTGTCAGAGGCAACCAGCAGGCATCCTGGCAAACAATGAGGAGAGGTTAGGCTTCTATTCCTGTACCTGACTCCTGTCTGAAGCAAAAGCTCTCCTATGTATGTTAAAAAATGAAATAATAATAATAAAACAACAATAACCACCCTATTACTAAACCACTGTATTGTACAGGCACTCCTTACCAGCAGACCTCCATCGGTTGCTCAGAAGGGGAATGAGTGAAGAGAACACAGAGTGACCTGCTCAAGGTCATCCACGAAGCCAGCAGCAGAACTAGGAACAGAACCTGCCCAGCCTGGCTCTGGCATTGCCCCATCCATGTCCAGGGTTTGCTTGGCAGCCTGATCTTGGCAGAGCGGGATATGGCTGCCCACAGGATGTGACCCTCAGGCACACTTGCTGGCGTGTGAACACATCAATGAGCAGTCTCACTCCAGACAGCGAAACCAACACCAGGAGCTAAGAGCCTAAAATGCCATTAACAGCCAGTATGTGGGGCCTCCAAAGTGACTCATCAACTGAATGTAAGAAATAAGTTCCTGCAGTCAGACAATGAGCAGCAGCAGCTGCTGCCACCAGAGAACCAGTAAAACATGCAAGCGAGGCAATAACTCGCTCAATGTGGAGAAAACCCCCAGGAGACACTTCCAGTAAACCAAATGTCAAACACTCTGTCCCCAGCACCACGGTAACTGTGTCGACACAGCGTAACGTAGAGAGCATCCCACTAGCTGTGATAGCTTCTGAGGGTCAGCCAGACCCTGGGCACGCTGCGGTGGGCTCAGGGTGGCTCCCCAGAAGCGAGGGCAGTGAGGGTTATGAAGATGGCAGCCAGGCGAAGGGTAACCAAGGCCCAAGAAGGCTGTTGTGCAGAACAGCTCCACTGTCCCAGCTGCTTTGATGCACTTCCCATTTGCATTGATGTGCTGGAGCACTTTGGCTTACAGAAGGCATTTTCTGTGCAACTTTTGGAACACAAGTGAGAGTGGTGGACTGCGAAGGAGGAGGCAATGTCACCTCTGAGGACAGCAAAGCTCCTAGATTATGAGGATGGGTCTCACTATTTTTTTTGCACCTTCCTCTCTCTCACACACATCCCATGCAAGCTGAGCCTGCCTTCCTTCTGGGGACAGAGCAGGGGTCTGTATGTCTGCCCAACCTCCAGCACACTGCAACATGTATTCTACACCAAAAATGACAGACACCTCAACCTCATCTGAAATTCTCAAACCATAAGTAATAACCAGTCAACTGGGCATAATACTGAGACAGAGAAATACTAGAGCCACACATATTACTAATGCATATGGCATGAACTGGTTCCTCCTAAACACACATATGCCACCTGGTAATTACCCTCAGACAAAGAGACATGGGGAATGAGCAGCACATCCCAGAACCACTTCTGCAGGATGGAATGGCTCTACTAGGCATGTGTGTCTGTCCTGCCTCATGTTTTATTTGGGGCTAGACAAAAGAGCAGATGTCAATTGCATACAGGTAAGGAGGTCCCTGACAGCTGGGCAGCACAGACAGCTGCCAGCTCAGGCCCTGCATATCAGAAACAAAAATGCATTTGATTTATTTGTAAATAGGCAAAGGTGTCTATGTCTAATCTCACAGTGCCCAAGCCACTTCTGTCCCTCTCCTTCTATGACCCAGGTAAGGGGGTGAAAGAACCAACCACCTTACATGGCTGGAGGCATAGCTTTCACCCTACACATCCAACACATTTATTTTTGTGGCAAGAGGACCTAGACAATATTCAGAAATCAGAGCAGCTTTCTCACTTGAAAAAAAAAAAAAAGAAAAAAAGGAAGAGTAAAGAAACTATGAGAAAGATGTATGATGAAATAGCACAGGTCTTATTCTGGACACAAAACATGTTAGTGCCAGCCTAGTGGAGAGGTCTCCTCCAAAGGCTGTGCCATACACCAAAAGGCAACAGTCTCAGAACAGCAGGAATTTGGTTTCCATTTCGCAAACAGACAAATGACATCTCTCTCTCTGAAAGCACAAACATGTTCTGCGACCCAGGGGAAAGATGTTTCTCAAGCCCTCTACATCCATTCACTGGAAAAAATGTTCCACCTCCTACCCACAAAAAGATGAGCATTTTGAGATTCAGTTTAAAAATGTAATGCTTAAAAAATATGGTGTATGTAGAATAAAGCATACTTAAATATATATATTAAAAATAAATATATATAGAAATAAATACTTTAAAAATAAAGTATATGTAGAAAAACTATGCAAAAAATTTCATTGATATTTTCTTTACTAATTAGCACATTAAAATGTGATGGTCTTCCAATAACATTCTTTGCTCTTTAAATAGACATAAACACAAGCAACATTTAGGTCTTGAGTGAATCTTGACTGAACTATTCCAGTTATTAAATGATCTAAGAAAATACTAAACAGAATTTACAACAGTTGCCATTGCTGTTAAAACAGGAGTTTTTTCTAAGTTTCAATTATACCTGAAGACACCAGATAACTTACTTGTCTATTTCCAAAGGAATTCCATAAAACTAGAAGATTTCAAATCCGGAGGAGTTTTAAAGCAGGAATCAAAATGTAAGTACTGAGATTTATGAAAATTTCTTGGTTGGTGTCACAGTAATTACAGAGGGAAAGCTCAGCCAGACTGCCTGGACAGATGTGACCAAGACACCCAGGCTATGATGCCAGTGACAAATGGTTAACTGATAAGGAGAAATGGAGGGGGCGACAGACTGAAGAACAGGTCAATATCACGCTGTCGTGAAGCCATTTGAGAAACGTAATTAATCTATTACTCACCTGGCATCATCATTCATTGTACAGTGGTCAATAGGTGCCATGAAGCTCACCAGCTTGCTATGGACATGATACCTGAATAGTGCAGGAAATAAACAGGCAGCACATTAGTAACTACTAATGAAAAGGAAATGTTGCTGCTTGAATAGAAACACACCAGCCCCTGAAATGCAAAGCACTGGCTCTCCTGGTGGCTGATATCTAATGAGTCACTAGTTGTAGCTGGCAATTCCCCCTCCCTTCCCTCCTCCTCCTTTCTTATAACATGGACAGAAGAATAATCAGATGATACAATGAACTGAATAGCAAGCAAATCCTTTTTTATCACGGCTAGAAAGAGGACATACAGCATCCATTAATTGTGTGTGAGTACCTAATCAGACTCCCAGACAGACAACCCTGAAAAGTCAGACAGAGAAACAAGAACTCGTTTTCAGCCTCCTGTTCAGCTGGCTTCTTAATCACCTTCTGGAAATTGTGCCCAAAGAGCCCACTGCAGGCAGCAGAAGCATCAGAGCATCAGACCTTCTCAAGCATCCATCTGCTACCGCTCTTTCCCTGCTCGGTGGTATCTAAGGCCCTAAAGGATACAAAATCCCACTCCGCCAGCCATACCCGAAGTTGGAAAGTCTTCTTCTGAATAACTTACAAATGGAGCATGTAAAAACAAGCAAAGAAGGAGACAGGAAAGAGATCTGTGCAAAGAAGAGATGGGGCATGTCCAGGGTGATACAGTGCTGCACCTGTCTCAGCTTCTGATCCACCAAAATATTTCTGCAAGCTGTGCTGCACCTCCAGATGTGGGATCTGCTTTCCACACTGGGCTAGGAACTTGCCGTAGCTTTTCATGACTTATATTCAAGGACCTGACATATGAAATTTAACAAGAGTATTGAAAAACTCTGACTGAAAAGGTGGCTTTAAACTCTAGTGTCTAAGGGCAGGGGATTGCAAACCAATGGCTTTTGGTGTACACGACCAGGCTGCCTACCCGAGTCTGAAATGCTTTATCCAAGCTGCTGCTATTTTTAGAGCTTGACAAATAGCAGGCAAAAGGATTCACAAGCATTTGCCCAGAATCACCTTTCCACTCTGTCACCTCTGCACTCTCTTTTGTTTGCTTATGCAGGAACATTCCCTTGAGGGGATTTTTAGCTCACAAGACTATTTCAGAATGGCTCTTCAGGCACAGCACACGCTCACCCTTACACAAGGGCTTCTCTGCACAATCAAGTCTTTGTCACTCATAAATGGAAGCAAGTGCCCTGGTCTAAGGCTGTAATGATGGAGTCAGGGCACAGACACAGCCATGCAGGGCTAGTACTGCAAGAAACAACAGGTCAGTGGGCTGGACTATGAAACAGTTCACTTATGAGATGTGAACAACTGAGAGATTCATACAGATCCAAGCTTACACAGGGATAGCCTGCATAGTAGCAAGGGGACTTCGTAATTCAGATAAATTATCTGACACAAGTTGTTTGTCCAGAACTAATTACTGTCACATTTTTTAAATCAGGACTTTAAAAATCCCATTTTAGCAGATATGAAATATTTAGTTTCATTCACAGGAAGACATCCCATGTTGCAGCAGCACAGGATCAGAAATCACTGACAAGAAAACCAGAGGCGTGCACACACCACTACTCCATATCTACCTCCAGAAAAGGCAGGTCCCAGTGAGCAACAGCAAAGTTCTAGGCACCAGGTTACTCAAGCTTGACTGTGGAGTTTTTGGATGAGCTCACTTCCCCTGTTAGTGCCTCGGTTTCCCTGTCTACAAAGGGGACAGGCCCTTCTGTCGAGCACAAGATCGACTGTTTTCGAACACACCTGAAGATCCTCAGACCCCAGAATAAACTGGCACATTTCACCCAAACATGGTATAATATTGAAGGTTTGGAAAAGACTGCTAAAAAGGAAGAATTATGGAGACAGATGAAACTTAGTATTTGATACTTTGCTTTCCAGGATCTCAAAGTCCTTCAGGAAAACAAATCTAAACACTGCTGCCCAATTTTAGAGAAAGAAAGGGAACGGAGGGTCAGTGATCTGCCTGGCGTGACACCGAGTCTCTCAGTGGAAGAACCAACTCTTTAAAAGGCTCTACTGGACTATGCTGAAAAGATGTTGGAGCTTAACTGCACGTTAATCCTAAACACAGACAATGACACTTTTTCCTTTTATTGATATTTTCCCTGCAGGGTCAGTGCAACTTTTATTTAAAGAAGGAAAAAAAAAAGGCACCTAAGATCTGAGAGGCAATTGACTTGGCGAGATAGCTGATCTCCCAGGAATGCTGAAGCGCACAGACTGCACACAATGAGAGACTTCCCCATTATTCCTGGAGGTTTACGAGTCTGACTCAGTTGTGTGATGTTGTCAGTAGTTTTGACTGAATCATGAATATATCCAATTATGTGTGATGCTGACAGAAAAGAATATTGATAGTCAATAATTATAGGCTTTTCAGGCCAACAAAGTAGCTCTTCCCTCTTTTAATAAATTATCTTATGACATCTATCTTAAAAATTGCTATGCCAGGCCTGACCCAGACTGACTCCACTGACTTTCTATCAGATGCCATCTAAACTCAGGATTTATAGTTTACTCACAAAAGGATGGTTAATGTTGCGGATTTTTCAGGAAGCGGCGCAGCTTTTCAGCATGCCTCCCTGCCACAAACACCTCCTCCACCACAAATCATGCAGTCATGCTAAACTCAGGGAGACTAATGTATCTGCTCTGCAAAGGCAAAAAAACCCCAACCCTATCCTCTCCAGACTGCTTCCCTTTCCACCCTCCGGCATGAAGATTCTTCCACTGGAAACACAATGGGAGGGATCAACACAAATTAGTGATCAACTCAAATTAGTGATCAACCCAATTTAGTGATCCAGGAGTCAGGATGTGAAATGCTTTGAAGTTAAAGAAAGCTGCAATGGGACTTACAAAAACAGATTAGACACCAAATTCCAAGTGACAGTCAGTGGGAAGTAGACATCTACCTCAGTGAGGTATTTCTACACATCTTCTCTTAGAGCTGCTACCCACATTCATGTCAGCTAAATATATATTGCACAAGAGGTGCTTATTGGCTTTCACTGAAAATAATGTCCCCAAATTGCTTGGGGACGTTTGAACACCTCTCTCCAGTGTTTCCTGAGACCAATGAACATTCTTGTCAAGACTGATCTGGGAAATGCTCAGAGGCTGCATCCAACCATGCCCTTATCCTAGGCCCAAAGAACGCCAAGATGCCCCAGTGGATGTCCCAGAGCAAGACATCTTGCCCTAAAAGGCATGAGTAAGCCTACCAATGCACCCCAGAGCCAACCCAGCGCAGTCAGACTTTATTTGGCAAAATCAGAACTTCTGTTTGCTTGCAGAAGCTGTCACCCACCGGATTCTCCTTCCTTTACTGGCTTTCCTGTCCACCTTCTTCTTTATTTTGCTTCGTAACTTCTGGATGGCCAGCCACTGCCTGAGGAACACAAACAACGGTTACACCATTTCTAGAACCATTTGGTGAACGAGCATTAAGGGTCTGAGTCCCTCCCCAGCCCTTCTTCCTATTGCATTTACACAAGTGAAGGAGATCAGAACCTCAGGAAAACCAGTACAAAACCTCAAACGCCCTCAAATGCTCCATGACCACGGTATTTAAACAGCAAGCGTTTCTCCTGGCTCCAGCCACAACGGGACACCCAGACCAGACCTGCTGATCCCAGTGAGACAATTGCTGTTCAGCGAGAACATTCCACCTGCAGGGAAACCCAGGGAGGCCACAAGCTTGGCTCTAGTTTTTATTCCTTCTTGATTACTGATTTTTTAAAAGAATCTTTAGAATTAAAAATAAAATCTTTACAAAATATAAATGTTAAAATCTGCAAAAAAAAGGATTTAAAGTTTATGGGGTTTTTTGTTCAGCCTTGATTACTAGAATGACTTCTATTTTGCTTAAAGAAAGCTGAAACAGAATAGATGGTCTGCACACCCCCAACTGATTCTTTAAGTGAGGTGATGCTAACTTCAGGAGCAGAATTACCATGGTGCAGTAGATGCTCTGGATTTATTTCCTCCCTCAGTTTTTCAAAGTATATTGAAAATTATAAGCAGGTATTATTTCTCCCCACCATCTCTGACTTAAACCTGGTAAATCCAGCAAGAAGCCCTATATAATGCTCCAACTATTACTATACAAACTACAGAAGAAAGAAAAGCAATAAACACTTCCAGAAAGTGCTGTCTGATCCCTGGCTGTATTATTTAGAAGGGAGGGCTCAACTCCTCCAACAGAACTTCATCAAGTCACAGAAGTTTTCAGCAGGGGAAAAATTCTCCTAGTTATAAATATTTTTTTATGAAAATGAGCGTCATCTTACCTGATTTATACAATGAAAACTTGACATCAGGGAAAAAAATCTAGCAAAATCCAATTACTGCAATCTTAATATAATCTTAATTACTGTAATCTATTTTATTGTAAAGTCAGATAAATGTACAATGTAATCACCACTTAAATGTAATTTTGTCTATATCATGTTAAATTATAGTGAATAGCTTTCCATAATACTCCAGACATACACAAAATAAATTTGACACATTGCACTAAAATTTGGGCAGCATTTTACAAGGATAAAACTTATTTCACCATCACAAAACTTCTTGATGCATTTTCTCTCCCTCTCCATACGTGTACCCCCACAGCACTTTTTCAGTGGAGAGCCCTACCCCAGCATTTTCAGCCCTTCCTCTGCTTTTACACTTTTCTAAATCAAAGCCCAGGGCTATTTAAATGTACACTGTTCATTAAGTGGTATTTGGAAGATTCTTTATATTCTCACAGCAGAATTAAACAGAGAAATAAGAGCTTCCCTGAATGGATTTCCATTTTACTGCATGCAGGACACATTCCCTGGTATTGTTTTAATTGTACAGTATCTATTCTTACAGCAGGGAGAGAGCATACCCAGAAATCAGTTTAACTCATCTCACAACAGAAGGTTTGCTCCTCTAAAACACTGACAAATCAGAGCTAATAATGAGAAAAGGCCAAATTTCAGCACTGGCAGTCCCTTTGTCCAGCTCCCCCTCTCCAGGGTCGGTTAAAATACCCCTCCACGGATTTCCTTTGTGCTGCATGAACCACTGAGTTAGAAATATCCAAAGTCTGGAACAAGCCTTTTACAACTGGAAAGTATCTTCAGGGGGTGGCAGACAAACCAGGGCACAGCTCAAAGGCTGGCAAACTCGGAGTCAGCCAGTGTGATCTGTGACTAAGGAGGATGTTAGAGGATGGCTTCCCTGACTAATAACTCATAATTTGTTATGCAATTTCTTACACCCAGGTGCTTTTGCCAGAGTCATTCAGCATTTCACCCTCTACAATGAACTGGACTGGAAGCCCACAAGTAGTTTTGCACTTCTGGGCTGGGATGCTGTGCTGGGGTGAAGCCAGTGATGTTACAGACAACTTCTTACTCACCTGCCCATTGCTACCTGGTCGTTGGGGTCCAAGGAAGTGGTTTTGCGTTCTATGTATTCTCGAAGGAGCTAGAAGAAAGCCAACAATGCCATTTAAAAGCAGAGTAAAGACACGTTAATGCAAACAGGCTCACGGGTTCCTCAGACTCACAAATCAGCTGCCAAGCTCCCGAGGGAACCTTATGCCTCATTTCTTGGAACTTCCTAGAAAACCCCAAGCCAAGAACCAAGACTTTTTAACACTTCCTCTGCACAGGTTTTCCCAAAGAAGCTGATGGCTCAGAAAAGGTTCAAGCAAGGAAGCAAAGCCTTATGCTAGAAGTCTAAGTAACTTCAGATCATTCCCCTCTTCCAAAAAGGTCCCCATAGAATATGTGACTGGAGCACAACACTGAAGGCCACTACAAAGAGTTTCTGTTTATGATTTCAGAAGGATCTAGGAGCAGTACAGTCTTCCCTTCAATGCATCATGGTTTCTTAGGTGATATGTAGCATTATGTCCTTCAATGGAAGAGAATCAGATGGGCCAGCCATTTGGCAACTGCTGGTCCCAGGATCCCAGAGCAAGTGTACAATCCACAGAGGGCAAACAGGTTACAAGCTTGTGGGGCTGCAAGCGGTTGAGCCTGACAGGAGATGGTTGTTTCTTGCCCAGAGGGGCAGAAGGAAGCACTCAGCTTGTATTTCAGAGGCCAGTACTGTTCCTTGGGCTTTGGAAGGATAAAAAAGGCCTGAACATTCACAAGCTGTTGCGTACACAACTCCTATGGGCAAAAGATGGAACACATGCAGATCTGCAGTAAGACCTCTGCCCCACAGGTCTCACCCCACGCTTCAAGTGGGGAAGGCAGGGGGGAACTGAAACACTTCATGAAACAGAAGTCAAGCATTGCTGGACAGTAATGCTCACTCTGAGGAACAGTACAGCAAAATAATTTTTATAGCTAGAGAAGGAATGTTCAAGCAGGCTTTTCTATTTCTTTTCATGTCCTGAGGGTTGAGTTTTGTCCTTTTTGCTTCCTGCAGCCAAAGAATATTGTGAACAGCCTTTCTGGATACTTGACCAGTGCTATATGTTTATCACCACTCACTGTAAATTGTGTGTGCTGTGCCTTGGGTATTAGCCAACTTATTAACACAAAGAGCAGAAATAAACCCTCCAAAATTGAGGGGCACAGGCTGCTTTCTAGATGTCAACATTTCACTGACTACTGAAGTTAGTGCCTCAGCTCAGAAAGCACCAGAAACAGACCCAGCTGGAAACCAGAGAGTCCAGGCAGTCCCACAAAGATGCTAAAGAAAGGATGAAAGATGCTTTTCCTCCACCCTATACTTTTGCTCAAGTAGGAAAGCTCGACTGCAATGGTCAATGGAGGTACAGTAACCACCACGGAAATCAGGGCCTGGGGAGCAGCTGTGGTCCTGGCTGTCATCTTCACCTGGCCCATGGCAACATGCAGAGACAAGGCAAGAGGACAAGGAGGAATCTCCACATCCCTCCTGCAGCCAGGGATGTGGAAAAGGAAACACCAGAGACGGCATTTCTGAGCAGTTTAGCCCTTGACCACCACCGTGCTCAGGGCAGCCTGCCCTCAGCCAGCTCCCCAGGCACTGAGGCTGCCCCACCGAGCACAGCTGACACCCAGAGCTGTCCTGGGCCCATGGTTACGTGAGAAACGCGCCAGCTCCCATGGTTTCAGATCTCAGGTACAACACTGGAGTGAGGCGTGCACCCCACAAAAGGAAAATGCCATCAAAGTAGATGGGTATCATTTTATGACCCTTTTTTATTTTCAAATAAGAGACACTCAAGCAATGGAGATAATATTTATATCTGCCTACATCTTTCCTCTCCTTCAAGACACACATCATATTCCAAAAAAAAAAAAAAGCAATTAAAGCATAATTAAAAATCTGCCATGACTTTTTCCCTATTTGCTTATTTTTGGAGATTATTACTGCAGCAATTACACTTAAAAATCCCAAGAAGAGAGACCACTGGTTTATTATCACTAGAAAACAGCAAGCTACTTCTCTGCCCTGTTTATCTGATTGATTCCCAACATCTTTCTGGCACACAATCTATCAGTTTATCTCTGCTACTTCATCACAGTCACTTCTGGCAGCTAAATACAAGATCCAAATCCAGTGTTACACAGACATACGACACAGTAAACCTATGTAACACCGCCACTCTGTAAACAGCTGCCCTTAAGGCTAAGCAGAAATGGGATCTTGGTTCCTAGTCAATATTCTGTCAAAAGCAAGGTGGGAGGGAGGGTTTGAACAGCAGCGAGAAATGGTGCAGCAAGGTTTTAGTGGTTCCCTCCTGTACTGGCAATAAGGTGTGTTTACTGTCTGCTCTTATCTTGCTGCCTTGGCACGAGATGCAGAAAAACTGCCGAGCAGCAATGGCAGAGGCTGAGGCACAGGATGACAGGAATGCACAGACATCCTGCACTCTCACAGAACTAAGCAGCAAGAGGTTTTCAGCAGGACCTGCTGCTCTTCTTGGTGGCCCACCAAATCCCCAGACTGGTAGACTATGGAATGCTGCCAAGGTCTTACAAGTGTGTAACCACACTGGTTCGAAGGGATGCACTGTGGGGGCAGGTTCCTACTGCTGCACCTGGGACGCGGGCAGGACCTCGTTGGACAGGATCACTTCGGCAAGGCAGCGATTCCCGTGACGGCTGTGAAGGACAAGGAGCTGAACTGTGTGCCACTGAGCAGGGATCCCTTTATTTGCTGGGGGCACAGCCTCTCCTCTGTGTACAGAGGATCCTCTCACCAGAATTAGCGTGGAAAAGCTCAGTGCAGCAGTGGGAGACTCAGCCCTGCACACGCTCCTCTCCAGTGCACCAACTAGGCCACCAGCCATCAGGTGAGGCAGAGATGGTTTCATTGACCTTGGGGCTGGCAGTGAAATGTTCTTTCAGTGCAGGACTGGGGACACTGCTGGGGAGAGGAGAGGGGAACAAAGATGAGAGGGAAAGTAAAAAAACCAGCAGGGAGAAGAGGGAAATTAGGAAATAGAAATAAAAGCTGCAAAGCATCTTATTACATCTAAATAGTGTACGTCTTAAAGCTCAAGTTATAAATCATGCTAACAATGGTTACTAAAATAAAAGTGGATGTAGCCAGAGGCTACCACTGAAAAAGTCAGTCCAGACCTGCCTCGCTGCCTTTGGTCTTTAAGGATTTGATTAGTTTTTCCGCTTTCTAGTTCAGAGTCTTGCATTCAGCCCATGCTCCAGAGCCAGCTAGGGCTCGGGATACAGAATGAATGATAAATCCATTTACTGAATAAAGCAACACTGTTTTCTCAGCACAAGACTGAAAACACTTCCAAAGCTGTAATATTTCATTAAGCTTGGTGATTCTGGTTAAAATTTATTAGTCAAAACAGAAAACTCTCATCAGACCCCATATATTCCATTAGGAGTGATATATGGTGTCTCCCAATGTCTAATTATTAACTAGGAAGTGTAAGTAAATCACTATCAGCATTAAGCCCTGATGTGTGAAGACAGAGTTGGAGTTAGGCAATTTCAGCATCAAAAGGCTTTGATTTGAAACATATCCTTTTTTGCTTTCCCTCCTTCACCTCTTCCCATCTTCCCTGAACTTCAGAAACCTAAGCTCAGCCTCCCACACAAAGGAACACAACTGCCTACCCGCAACAAAGCGCAACCAGTCTGCACCTCCACTACCAGCTCCAACGGCCCCCACCAAAAGCTGGAACCAGGAGGATGAACCACACACAAAGTGGACAACAAGCAATAGCAAGCAGAAGGAAGTTGCTCACATCAGTTTTATTTGTAGTTGGAATGAAGCAGTGATGCTTGCCACAAGTGCTTCTGCGCACGGGTCTTTCTGAACTCAACAAAGCTTTGCTGTTCAAACCAACCCAGACTCCCTGGTCAAAACCAAGGACCACCAAGCAGCCAGTAGAGAAAAGCACGCAGGGGTCATGGTGAGCTGAGGCCCACAGGCCATGCTCATGGAGGGCTGGCAGCACATGGGAACTCTCCCTCCTGTGTCCTGAGCAAAACCTGCAACCGCTAACAAAGAGCGAGGCAGCGCTCCTGCAGAACACATCTGAAGGCGAGAGCTTCAAACGCGGGTGGCACCACCTCCCCTTGCTGACACCAAGGCCGCTGTTAAAATTTACAAAGTCAATGATGTGTGTTTTCTAAAGAATTCACCTTAAAAGGACTCCCTCTCTACAGTTAAAGAGATGCATACAAAGTACACTGTACAAAATTAGAGGGATTTAAAAACGCCATCAGGGTGTTGTTCAAGGGTAATAGAGATTCGTTTCTCATTTCAGAGGTCAATTTTCATTTTAGAGGTTAGGTCTCATTTTCATGCACTATCTATCAGTGTTTCTAATACTACAGTTGCTGACCTTTTTGATTTGCAGACCCCTAAGAACTTCCAATTGAGACAAAGAGCTAAGTATAGCTGAAATAAGCCTCGTGACAAAAGGCTCACTTTTCTGAGCCCTCACAGACCAACTCAAATTAATACCTCGCAAAAGTTGATCTATGTTATATCACAGGGAAGTCTGGTTTACAAAGACATATAATCAGAACAAAAGAATTGCTTCTTCTCTGATGTTACTAAAAACTGCAGAAAAGCCAGTACAGGCACGGGTCATTTCTGCTGCAGTGCATCAAAGCCACTCGCTCTGTCTTGCCAGTGGCGCCGCTGCCTTTGAATTCACCGAGTCAGGGACGCGAAGAGGCGAGACGCAGCCTCAGCCCAGCCCCTGAGCTGGCTGCTGCATGGGGAACTCACAACAGTCCTACCAGGCTCCCCGTGCCCATAATAACATCAAACAAGGGGCCAAAAATGTCCATGTGAAAACAATTGTGCAGAACAATGGAAAAGCAGAACCTCACACTGCTTCTGCCATCTTTTAGTCATTTGCTGAAAGCAACAGAAGCAGAAAAAGATTGGACTGTCGCTTCTGAAACAACAAGAAAAACCTGAGAAACCCAGATTTCGGGTTTACCAGCAGCTGCTTACCTTTACTAGAACACTCTGTCACTCCTTGTGCTAAAAAAAACCACTCAGTTTATTAGTGAGGAACTCTAAAATATTTGCAAATTGCTTGTGTGGACTTTTATAGCTAGAGGTGCACTTGTTGCCAGAGACAGTAAACAAACAATTACGGTGGTGTGAAGGTCTGCTAGCAGCGCTCCGCTATCTTTTAACACAGGATCCTTTCAAAAGCTCAGGCAAATTACCTTCAGCCTGCCTCACAGAGCTGCAACATGACATGTCACACTGAAAAAATGTGTTATTGTGAAGTTATCTTTTAACAGTTTGAAAAGTAGTTATTTTTTAACAAAATCGCTGTAGGAAACAAGAAGGGAGAAGCTAAGCACGACTTGTCAAGCGCACGTAGAGATGGAAGACTACAAATACCAAATGCTTTTCCTCTTTCATGGTGAAAATGCAAAGTGACTCCTCAACAGAAAGCTGACAAAGCTGTGTTCTATCAACAAAATTTCAATGCTTTCTAATATTTTCTAAATTCTAGTATTTTTTTCCTTTAGTCTTTGGAGAGACATGGTAAATCCAATTATTTTTTCCCTTCTTTTCCATATTTATACACCATACAATTATTCAAAACAGAATAAATGATGGAAAGGTTGCTTCTAGTCCAGGATTCAGTCAGCACAGATTTTACACTGTATTCTGCCTGATGTAGAAGCAAGGTATTTCTTTGCCTCTTTCAAGCTCTCACACAGTCATAGCATAACACCATTTGGATTTCTAGCAACACCAGAGAAAATCTAGACTACAGCTCAAATATTATTTTTAAATCCCTTTGAAACACTTTTTAAAAAATTTAATTTTCTGTAATCTATTTATAATGTAAAAACTTAAACTGCAAGATAAAATTACTGGGCAGACTCTTCTTAAAAAACATTTTATTAAAATTCAGTTTTGTATAAAATAGGCATTGACTTACATATTTTTCTAATAACCCATTAAGAGAAGTTTCAAATCAAGCTTTCCAATGTGTTATTAACCATCTACCTAGTCATTTGAAAGATACATGCCTGTGATAAGAGTATTGTATTGCCATTAACCTGTGGGACGGTTCGAGACATCTCTTATTCACACAAAACTCCAAATGCATCTAATTAAAGCCACAAGCTCAGCTGTCCATATTAATCACTCACCAGTTTAATTAAGGTAAACCAGCTTGTCAGAAAGCCAGTCTTCTCTCTATTCTTCACCATTATCGACTTTTAATAGTTCACTGGATTAGTAATTAGTTGTTTATGGCATTATCAAATACCTGGGAGAGAAAACCCCAGTATGTGCCCAGAACTGCTTTAGGACACGAGGAGAAATCTACCCCATCAGGTAAAGTTCTCTAGAGAGCCACACAACGTGATCTAGACACAAGTACAACCCAGAGGAGAAACAAATGGAAATACAAGGACCTTAACAAGAGATTAAGACTTGGAGGTTCATTTTGTGGTCACTCAGACTAACAGGGGCATTTTGAACACTAAGCTAGGAAAAAGGAAGCCAGCGAGATCTCTTCCTCACCTGTGCAAACATCACCTGTGCAAACATCACCTGTCACACAGAGTGTGCAGGAGTGGGCTGGCACTCACAGTGCCACTCCACAGGGGACAACAAAGTAAGCTCCAAGTCCTACAATTAAACAATGTTTTCTACAGGACCAGCTCCTTTCCTAAGTAATTAGGGTACAGATAAGGAAGGGAGCAAGCCTCTTCCTCACTACTGAAGGAAGTAAATCCCAGGCAGTAAGTTCCTTTCAACATAATGCCACAGCTGAGGGATCAGAGTCCTCTCCAACCTCCTGCCAAACCGCTGCCATCTCTCTCTGAAGACTTTAGTGTTTCATTGAATGTTCCCCATCCACTTTGGCTCTGCTCAGCTTCTGGAAGTTGTGGTGATCACAGACAAAACTGATGATTGCAGGTTGTTATAAAAAGTGGTGACATACAGCTCAACCCAAGTCAGGTGGAGGAAGGAGCAGGAGAGCGGAGAAAAAAAGGGATTATGTATATTCCTAATTCTCCTTAGGCATACCTGCTGCCACCAATGATGAACATTTGTTCTGGGAAGAGCTGCTACCAGTGGAATGTTTAGCATATGAACACTAACCTAATTCCTGTTGGAAATAAACCAATTTCCACTCTCTCCTTTACTAGAGGAGTATTTCAACCTAATAATAAAATCTCCACTGTAGCATGTCAGACCAGCAGCACTCTGGTAGCAGGCTGGAATTTTAAGTCTTAATGCTGCAGTATCAGCTGTAATGAATTCTACGTAAATATGACTTCTAAAAATAAAAAGCCTTTTTCTTTCCTTAAAACCATGTATGAATGAGAGCTTAGAAGAAAAGGAAATGGGGTCTAGCCTCTCACTGCTGTCAGTAACGAGGATCCTTCTGAAACAGTTTACCTATTTCCACACAGTGCCACCTAAATAAAAATATTTCACTTGCATTATTCAGCTCAGCTTTACATTACTATTCAACATGGGTCACCTCAATAAAAACTGTAACTGCTTATAAAACAAGTGAAGAATATGAGAAAAGTCAAAGTGGGGTGAACAGACAGAAGACAGTTAAATTCTGAATTGTCATAAAATTCCACCAGCCCCACATGGTGAATTCCACTGAACGCCAAGAGCTGGACAAGAAAATTGTTTTTCCACAGGAAAAACAGATTCACTGAAGAGTTTTGTATTATAATCTCTAATGAAATAGTATAGCTACTTATTCTGTTATCACTAGCTTGTGTACATTCACCAGATTTCATCCATTTTAACTTGTTTAATTTCACACTGAAACATACAGGAAGTTGGTTTCCAACATCCTTCTTTATCGGAATGTTTACCCTTAATAAACCATAAGAAGTAATCAAAATAAACTAATCATTATAAAATGTTATTTAGAAAAATGAAGTTATTTAGAAAAAAAAAGTGATACTAAAACCAGCCTGAATCCAAATTTAAATACAAGGGAAAAAGCACCCACTGAAATGTGCACGTGCACTTTGCAATAAGTATTAGGCACCGAGGTCAGAGTTTCTGAGCAGCCTCAGCTCCAATAACCAGAGACACTGCTGCTGCTTACCCCTAAGGAACCAGTTCCCTTTCCACATTTTATTTATGTATGTACCTCCACACAGACACACAAAAGCACTGCACAGTTATGCCCCATCTGAAAGCAAACACATCCACGGTATTGTCAGCACTCTATTGTAATACACTCTGCCCTTCCTGAATGCAGCGTTCAGCTTCAGCTTACCACCCTGGCAAATAAAGGAAAGCACTTTATGAAACCAATTTAATTGGGAGGTGACAGCAAACATACAGCCATTTTCTTTAGCCTTATCACTGAACTGGCTTCAGCTCCGATCTCTGCCAAATCCCACTCAACAGAAGACATTAACCAGGTCAGCGGAACAGGTGCTGCGGTGTCTGGCAAGGGGCTGGCATCCCCACAATTACTGGCACACAATGCAGCAGTAATCTTACAGATCATCTCTCCCAAGAAGTGTACTGGGGATGGAAGGAGAGGAGAAGGGAGAGAGGCAGGGAGAGAGAGAGGGAAGGAAGGAGGGAAGGAAGGAGGGAAGGAAGGAGGGAAGGAAGGAGGGAAGGAAGGAAGGAGGGAAGGAAGGAGGGAAGGAAGGAGGGAAGGAAGGAGGGAAGGAAGGAAGGAAGGAAGGAAGGAAGGAAGGAAGGAAGGAAGGAAGGAAGGAAGGAAGGAAGGAAGGAAGGAAGGAAGGAAGGAAGGAAGGAAGGAAGGAAGGAAGGAAGGAAGGAAGGAAGGAAGGAAAAAACCAATCAAGAAAGGCAAATGAATGTGTAGCTGCCTCGCAGCTCGGCAGATGCCTGTGTGTGATGTACGAGGCTGGGATCAGCCGTCGTCGCCCGCTGCCACAGAGCGGTAAGTGATTAACGCCTCCGCCAGGCTAAGCACCATATTTAGAGTCCATGGGGTTTCGAAAGCTGCACCCATGCCTCGCTGTGCTGCCAGATGTTGCTGCCTGGCCCTGCTCCTGTTCGCTGTGTGCAGGAGGCAGCAGTTGGTGCAGCGAGGAACGCAATCTGGAGCGCTCCCGGAGGCGCGCACGTTAAAACGGTGTCACCCCTCCTTCACCTCTGCCGAGTGCTGAAACAACTCCAATTTGCTGCCACTTCCCTCCTGGGAAATGGCCAAGATACAGTTGTGCCTGGCAGACCCATTTGTTTTACTCAGGTGATTCTCTTCCCTCAATGACCTCTATTAGTTTAAGTTTTAATTTAGATTAACCCCAGCACCCCAATTAACCAGTGAGGGGAAAAGCTAAGCTGTGACTCGTCATATTTCTGAAATCACGATTTATCGAAGTTAAAGTCACCAGAAGGAAAGACAGGACATTCTTCTTTTGCTATTTTTCTTTTAAAAATTTTAACATTTCATGGCCAATAAGAGCCTTCTCTGCACAGCTCCACAGATTGTCAATCACAGCCACTTCTCCTCGACTACTTCACTATTTGGTTATGCTGACTTAACTTGTTCTGTGTTCTTAGGGTCTACTTGGCCCTCAGAGCTGGGCTTCTGGTCCACTTGGACCTCAAATTCCACCTCAGCACTGATCTGGCCTCTTCAGCCACTGCTGCCACCGAGACACGTGCTCTCCAATCTCCATTTTAGAGCCTACAGAGATGAACCTGGCATCCCCACCTGCCCAGGAGATGCTGCTCAATTCACAGCAACACCAGCAGAGATGCTCTTGCAATAAACACAGAGCCTGGAGAGGAGCTAGCTTAGAATACATTCCTGGCTATGAAACCTCAAATTCTGAAAGTATTCAAATGCTTCTGGTTAAATCAGCTATCAGAGCACAGCCACGTGGCAACAGCTCTCTCCCACTGCTGTAGCACTTTACTAGCCACTCTAATAACTATTCAGATCAGAAATTTCTGCCTTTCTAATGATATAATGATATTTATTTAGTCCTGAAGTTAAAGCTCTCTGGGGATCATCACAGCAAAACCGGTTTTTCGTGCACTAGAGACAGACTTAGAGTGAATCATACTCCTCAGTACATGGCAATTTGAGTATTTCATAAAGCTGGCACTGTCATTTATTAACGAAATTACGAACACAAGGTTTCCCTAAGCTGCAGCCTCCATGCACTGGGTGCAGATTCCTTGTTTCTAGGAATTTTGCAAATAAAAGTAATAACTGTCCTAAATCCAAGCTGGCACAACTCCAATAACAGTGCTAGAGAAGCCCCACAGCTTCTCATTCTGTAGGTAGATGAGACGATTTAGGTTGAGATCAGAGTAACTCAGGTGCTTTTGAGGATCTACTGGAATCATTTTTCACAATGGGACTCTACTCCCAGAGACCAGTCACCTTTAGAGAGTTCAGTCATTTTTCTCCTGTGTAGCAATGTTCACCAGCCAGAACTACAGGCATAGACCTTATCCTGATCCAAGTCCTGCAGTGCCAGTAATGGCAGTTGGTTTACATCCACAATGCCAGTTTAAGCTCACATAGCCCACTCTCAAAAGTTGGGAGTGAAGTCCTCTGAGGTATCTAAAGAGATATCAGCTGGTAAAACAGGTAACCAAGGTCCACTGGTTAAGAGAAATGTAGAGCACAGAATCGATCACATTAGTTCTGTAAGTATCTAAAAACCAGCTGGAGCCATAATCCCAACACAGATTTACCAGCACCTACCTGGTGGTAAAAGTCATCATCATCAAATATCTCCTCATCTATGTCCTTCAGGTGCCTGTTGGAATCTGACTGAGGGAGGACTTCCTAGAAGCACAAAGGAAATACTGAAAGCTTGTATGTGTGTATTTCTGTCTAACTGTGATGACATCACGTGCAGCAGCTTGTAAACACACTTGAAGATATGAAGGAATGGAGAAAAGCTCCCAACATAACAAGCTTTTTAAGGACTAGGAATACATTTAAAGGCAAGGCAGAAATGCTGCCAGTGCCAAAATAGATTTATGATACCTTTACTGGGAAATAAATAGGACTGTGCAAAGTCTTTCTGGCAAAATACTACAGATATTTTTAATGTAATGGCAAAAATATACCTTGCAAGTGCAGTAATTCTACATCATCTCTCAGAATGGAATATTTATTCATTCTCAAATACTAAATTAATAACAGACTTACTGCTAACATATTCTGTGGGTTATATGCAGTATGATTTTAGAAGTGACTTTCTGGGTCAGAGATGCTAAACTTCAGAGTAAAAACAAAGTCTTTTAGCTGCAACCTCAAAAAGCAGATTTAGTGAGTGTCAGTTCCCACAGCACAGGAGGGGCAGTCACAGACCAAACCTTTGTTCTCCCCTGTCAGGAACTGGAACAGGAGATAATGCAAACACCATAAAACTGGAACTGAAATGTTTACGTCTTTCTTAGCCACTACCTTACAGGAATCAACACTCAGACACCTCCTTCATAAATCTCTCACAAACAAGAATATTACCCACTAAAGGCTCAGGCTAATTCTTTTGCAGAGAGTTTCACTGCTTCTACAGAATGAGTTACACAAACCAACAGCCTTACCGAATTCTCAGGCACAGATTCGGGGACCGGATGCGATTCCTGCTTTCCCAGCACCGTGTACACCGATCGCTTGGTCTGTGTCCGCCGGAGTAACCTCTCTTTGTCCATCATAATGTGATCAATCTGAGCCAAGACTGAACGCTCAAAGGCACCAAAACCCTGCAACAACATTAACCAGTGTCAGATAATGCAGAAAGCTGTTCCTCACGGCAGCAGTGTTGCTCTATCTCTCCATGTCAGTGAATCAGCAGAGAGCATTCCAAGAGCAGGGGGTTGCGTTTCGTTGCAGGGATTTTTGCTAGGATTTTTCACTTGTTTCTCCCTCCCCAACCTCAGGCAACCTGATGTCTGGCTTAATAAAATGCCTTTGCTGTTCTGGTTCAGATGAACTTCTCAATGATTAATGCTAACTCACAGATGTTAGGAGACCCTGGATCTTTGGGTGAAATGATTACCCACTGTATTAAAGTGTACACTTCATGGAGGAGCAGAGCAACCGAAGCCCCTAGCTTTGTTCTGAAACACAAACAGCTTGTTGCTCAGCAATAGTGGCATTTTCCTAGAGCTTTCTTGGTGCTGGAGGCTGGCTATGATGAGATGTCTGGTTGGGAGAACATCGATACTATCCAAAAGGATGGAAAAAAAATTGGGAAATCATTTTCCCCTTACATTTTTTTTCCTTCCCATTTGCTCAAAACAAAAAAGAGCAACTTATGCCTTTGAAACTGAGGGCTAAAGATTCTTTCCAAATTCTTTTAAGGTTGGGAAAAAGTGTGTAGCTGTGTATTTACTTATTACTGCTGTAACTCTTGGTTTAACTTGGAACATCCTTGATATGAAATTTTCAAATCAACTTGTTCCACAAACCTCTGCTAAACAAGAAGCAAGCCAGCACACATAAGCAAAGACTTGCCTTTCCCATCTTGCCAGATGCCAGCCTTGTCTTTTCATACCACTTCTGCAGGGTGTTGTTCCGATACGCCCTGAAGTCCGCATACCGCTTGGCTATGAACTCGGGGTAGTCATCCAGCTTCAGCTTCCGCTTGGGGAGGCTCCTCCTCTTCTCCTGGGCCTTACCCACTTGCTCTTCATCAGTACTGCTAGGGATTTCATCATCACTGGAACAAAACACGCAGACTAAATGCCCTACACCTCTCCAAGGCAACATGTTTAAATTCTTTATGGTCCCTCCACTCCCAGCTGTGCTTTTTCCACACCACAGTGATATTTAGGCCAAAAGACCCATGGTTTAGCCACACCACAGTGATATTTATACCACAAGACCCATGGTTTAGCCACACCACAGTGATATTTAGGCCAAAAGACCCATGGTTTAGCCACACCACAGTGATATTTATGATTTATGCCACAAGACCCATGGTTTAGGCCCTCCTCCATTATCAGAAAGATTACAAAACAGACTTCCCACTCTGCCAGAGGAATTCAAATGATCATTTGTCCACAGTGTCTCTCACCCAGATAGAGCAGCATGAGAGAACAGCAGAGGATGAGCATGGTCAGGAGACTGTGCACTGTCCTGTGTGCTGGAGATCAAAGGATTCAGAAAGGTCTTGCCTTATTTTGCATTTACCTCTCAGTTTTTGATTGCTTCCCATCTACCAGATGCCTCGTGCCTGGGTATTGATAAAGCAGCTCATCCTGAACGTCCACTAACACTTTCAGCATTGCCTCCAGGGCTTTACAACCTGTAGAACAAGAGACCCAAGTGACAATTTCCCACTGATCCTTGTTTCTGGTGAAGACACAGCTTTGCAGTGCTTAGATTCTCATCCTGAATCTGAATTTCTGCCACAGCTACTGCATGTCCCATTAACTGTTCTCTAACCACTTAAGAGATGTGGTTTTATCTTCAACCTGATTTATAGCTGTTAATGTCACACAGCACCACGCTGGGAAAGAACACTTCTTTCCTAAAAAGGGAGGAAGGGGGGAGGACTGCTTTCTAAACATCTGCCTGGCTGCACACTGGGAGGACACTGAGCTAATGTTTCATCCACAAACATTCAGTCTGAAAGATTAACATACTGAAGAAGCAAGTACTGTGTGCAGCAGTGTCTGATGACACACACATATGACAACAACCTTTTTTTGCTGACTAACTCATTTCTCTCCTGCATTAAGTTCTGCAGCTGAAGCCAGCTCCAGTTGAGTCATATGAAGTAACACAAGGGGAACTGTAGATATGTACATCCCGTCTAAACTTGACCTCTGACTTTTCTTTCTTGTACATAATGGGCATGTTATAGGGAGCAGAAGGAGGGAGGGCAAGAAGAAAAACTGAACTCCTGCAGGGCTGTGACTACTGCTGGTTTCTATGCTGCTGTGCTCGCCACGCAGGAGGTATAAGAAATGAGATTGTAAGTAAAATTAAATGTAGCAAGAGCTGATCTACGAGGGAAACTTAAACAATGACCTGGCAAGTTTAATGAGAGGATTCTGATCAGAAAAGCAGAACTGCAGGCTCAGAGATCCTCAGAAAGAGAGAAAGTGAAGAAAAGATTGGGGCAAAGAGGTGTACAAAATTATCAATACATGGTGCAACTAACAAGGGTTGGTTTTAGGGGTGACTGGCTGCAGACATAAATCCTGAATGCAGATCTGATGCTGTGTACCCAAGGGCTTCCACAGCTGACAATGTTCCTGTATCTATGCAGATGCAGAGAAAAGGATCTCTGTTCCAATGATCTTACCTTCTCCAAGGACACACAGTTGCAGCTGACTGGGGGAAGGGTTAACAGCACACTGTTGCAACATCTGTTCTTTAAAAATAGTTCTTTTGTGGCAACCAACAAGCCTCCCTGCAGAGGCTTTGATATAGAACAAGTGTTTGTCTAGGCCTACACAAACTCCCCCTTTGTACATTGCTGCACATCAATCACAGGGTCAGCTCTTGCAGGTAAAACACTTCCTATGCTCCTATCCAAAAAACCCAAACTGAACTTTACACACATTCAGTTATATTTACCTGACACTGGTGTATTGCCTTCTACTTTTACAAAGAGGCACCACAGAAAGGGGGGAAAACACACTGCTGGGAGGAGCACAGCACACCAGGATCTGTTTTCTTGCAGGACACATTCACACAGGCTTGGCTCCCCTCCCCTGCACCCAGCACAAGCCCCCTCGTGGGCAGCAGCAACCCTGGCTGACAGGGCAGGAGGATTTCTCGGGAGGGCAGGGGGAGGAAGCTCCCCAGACTTCCCCTGGTACTTCCTCTGCCAGTTCCTCCACTGATGTGAAGTCGGTGGGGTTGTTTTGCTCAGCTCCCAATCCTGTTTCTTCCCTTGAGTTACCATAACAGAATGGGGGGAACTTTTCAGCACTTGCTGTTTTGCTCTTTTTAAACAGAGGACACAGAGATCATGGGCAAAGCACACAGCAAATCTTCATCAGGCAGACAGGCGCAGTGCAAGCAGAAATCAGCCCAGGCGTTCAGAGGTCTCCATCTCCTGCGTGTTACCGCTGTGATAGCGCTCAGTTGTCACCATCCTCAGATAAATTACAGCCTGACCTCAGGAACAGGAATGTCAAGAAGGTGCTTTGAGATTTCTGTTGCAGATCAGCTGTTGGACTCATCCTCCCCCAGCTTGTGGTTCATTATAGATGCGTTCTGACAACTCTTCTATATAAACCTATTAACGGATTAGGTTTGCCATACTTGTAAAACAGTCGTGTGTCAGCACCAAAACAATTCCAAGAGACAAACAGACAAAAGCCCTCAAAAATCCATTTGTTGTGTGTGTCTGCAGCTAAAGCATCACTTCCAGAAGTGCCCCCACCCTCGCCTGAGTGCACAGCTTACAACAGCAAAATCTTTCCCACTGCCTGCAACACAGCTGAATGTCCCAGAGCTGCTGAAGCTGTTTATTTTCTCCCCGCTGCCTATCCTCCAGCAGCAGTGCTAATGCACCCCAGGCGCCTTTGATCCTGTCACTTACAACTGCAGCAGCACTCCAGCTCTTCTGGGGTATAGCAGGGCCACGGCAAGGGGGCAAGGAATAAAGACAGGCTCCAGCTCCCCCAGTCTATGAGATATGGACCCCAAAAGAAGTGGGGATGGGGAGTAATTTTATTTGGAGTGAAGGGGATGGAGAGGGCAGGGAAGACAATGACCTGTGTGTAACCAGGTGGGAGGGCTAATTATTCCAGACAGTGGCTTCATCACCAGCCTCTTACAGCTGGGTAATTTCTGTGCTTTCAGTTCTTGTGCATTCAATAACATTACTGGATGGCATTCTCATTGGTACTGTTGGGTGCTTAAGTCTGCTGTAAACCCAACTTCAGAAGCCAAGAGTCATCCTCTCCTGCCCCTTCCCATCCAGCCCTGCCCTATCCAGTTCATGTTTCATTCCAGAAGGCACATTTTCTTCCCAGTCTCCTCTTCATCTTCTCTTCCCTCTAATGCCCTCATCTGCCTTTACAGCACCTGCTTTAGGGAAAAGACTGACTCCATTTGTGAATGAAGGCCACAACTGTTTCATAGATGCAAAATGTGTCATTTTGGAGGAAAGCTGGACACTAGACCTCTTGTTCTCCTTCCCCTTCCAGCACATTTTTTTTTTCAATGCTGTTCCTTGGCTGAAACCAACAATTAAACAGAAGAGAGTCACAAACACGGAGCTCTCAAGCACACCAGTACATTAAGGCAGCCAGCTAGTAGCTTTCACGTGTGATAACCACCAGGTTTGTACCTCCTGCTCCTTTCCCTGCTCTCCTCACAGAACAAAGCCAGCAATACCTCTAAGAGCACCGGCAATGCCAGCCCTGACCATGTAGCAGGGCCCCCACTGCCACAAGCTGTGCTAGGTCCCAGTCAGTCCCTGATGATTTTCAGTTTCTAAAGCTTTTGGGACCAAGAAGATATCAACACTATGATTTTCACAAGCACCACAAACTGGCCAAGGCTGAAACAAAGCTGTTAAAGCTCTGTGACTACCCTCCCACCACTCACTCACCACCAGGATGATCCTGGTGCCAACAGCTTCTTCCCAGAGCTACTACAGCAACCCTGCCATCAGCATCACTGCTGGGTGCTGCTCTGTTGTGTTCAGCCAACTACAGATGCTTAAACAACCCCCAGTTGCCCCCTCCCAGTCCAGCACACCAGGCACTGGTCAGTGACTGCAGGCACAGCACTGCAAAAGCAGCTCACGTGGTGTGTGAAACTCCCAACCTGACTCTGCAGGCACAGTGTATCACCCCAGTTAACCCCAGTTTGTGCCTCTCCCACCCCTTCTCCCTCACTCTCTGCTGGCAGCTTTGCTGCATCTCTCTTATAATCTGCACTGCAATGTGTTGGGATAAATATTCTACCTCACAGCGACAGCAGTGTGACAACTGACGCCGTGGGCACTGGGCCACACATCATCAGCGAGAAAAACCTCAAAAATCTCCTTTTCCAGGAGTCACTTCTGCATGTCCAGTCTGTGTTTTTTGAGGACAGGTGGCTCAGCACTGCCTTAAAAACATAAAAAAGGCTGGATCCCTTTACAACATTTGAGTATGAGCAACTGAAATCTCCGAAACAACAACTCATCCACTGTGTGTAGGAGAGGCCAACTGACCCCAGGACAACACACAACCCCTCCTTCCATTAAACCTTTTCAAAGCTGCCCTTTGGGAAAGAAAAAAAGATGCTGAGTGGGATCCATCTGCAGCTGCTCCAAGAAGACAGCAAACGTGGTTTGAATATAACTTCCAGCTTAAACAGGACTCGGAGTGTCTGTGGTGAGATGCTAACTTGTAAGAGTCACTTTTAAGAGTCCATGGGAGCCCTTTTATTTTTGTGTACAGGAGAGAAAAAGTTGTTCCAGATCCAGCAGACAGCATATCAATCCACCAAGAAAGCTGGGAGCCAGTATCAGTAAATCAAAGTGTGCCTTTCTCTTAATACTCTCTCATACGTTCTCATTTTATACATCCCTTCACCCAGTCAGAGAGTAGCCCTGGAGTATTTAGCTCCACTCAGGGATAGCACTGCCATGTATCAAAGTGTCAGGAGACCCACCAGAGATGAAATCTGTCCTACTGTTCTCAAACCACAAAAAATCAACTTTGTCATTGCCAGTGGTTAGGGACAAACTGGCCGTGCTGCTGGCGTCCCCGTCTGCGCGGGGCGGCTGCTGGCTGCAGGGTACCAACCCCCCAAGGCGCTCCCCACTGCCACGCTGGGGACTGCAGGCATGATGGTCGCTGGAGTTCAGCATTTCTAGAGCAAGGCAGCTTCCTGCATGGAAAAATAGCTGCACTCTTTTTCATGACCTCTAAGAGCAGGGTCTCATTTCATCTTCCCAAGCAGCTGCGGAGAGCAGCAGCTGCTGTGGAGCCGCGGGGAGCGGCCCCACGCAGAGACACTCTGAGTAGATGGAAAGGAGCCGGTGCCTGAAGGCCAGGCTGAAAGAGGTATTGAGAGAGAGCTGGCCGGTGGGATTCCCAGAACTGCTGCACCAGGAAAGCTCCTCCCCACCTTGCCCTGGTGCATCCATCCAGCAGATTCAGAATGTGACAGTATCCTAAAAACTGGGGCACAATTCCCAGGACTTTCACTGCATCGCTGTGTGTTGATGGCAGCTCACAGAGCGCGATGGGGCACTGCGGGGCAGTTCTGCCCTACCCAGCAGCGCCTGCCTGGCACCGTGTACACACCACACCCATCACAAACAGGAGCACCACCACGAAACACCACACACACAGGACAGGGCTGGAACTCAGGGCCCAGGACAAAGCTGGAAATTAACTACTTTTTCCCCTCTCAATTAAATCTGAGGGTCTGGCATCACGGGAATATTGTCAGCATGCAAGCTTTTAATTTTCCAAGCACCTCCAGAGGCTGCAGGAAGTGCTCACACAGAAAAGCTGAAACAATGCTGGTGTTTAAAGCACAGTAACACAGAGCAAAAGCCAAATATTGGGAGAGTTCCCCTGCCACCACCGTGGAGAGTCACCATGTCACCGCTGCACCGCACAGGCGCCGTGCCCAGCACGCCGGTCACGCTATGCAAATAAAAAAGGAGGAGAGGAACCAAACCTCTTTTATTTTAATAGCTGCACATAATGACAAGTATCTTTATCAGGTACACACATTTATCCTAATATTCAGATGAAGAGGGGAAATTTTCACTCCTTTCAAAGGACTGTGGGACAGGAGTTAAACTACAGGTCAAAATGGCACTCAACACGCTGGCCTGAGAACAATACTTCTCATTCAAATCCACAAGCCAGCCACTTGCACTAGTCATCCCCAGCAATTAATCCCCCAAGAAACACGTTTGATTAAATCTTTTCAAGCAAATCCTTTGCTTTGCTTTTGTTAGTTCACTTCTTGTCAACATCTATTAAAATATGCCTTTAATTCTCCCACAATCTTAAAAAACACCGATTCCACTGTCTTCAACTTTAATCAACTGTATGGCCGGCATTTTTCATTTCATAATAATGTGCTGTTTGGAATTCAAGAGGCAGGCTCAACATCAATCATTCGGCAAGAATTTTTCCACTGCAATAAATATGCAAATGAGGAAAGCCAGTCAGTCGTATTTCAGGCCCGACTTGCTAGTGTTTTAAAAAAGACACAAATTTATTAATTGCCGTTGGCCAGCGGAATCCTATTACTTTGGGCATTGATTACAAAGCTGTGTGAGTGATTATTGTGCAACTCGCAGGCTATCCAGGCATGAGGAAAAATTATTAAAGCAAGGCAGAGATTATCAACTCAGAATAACAATAAGCCTTAACATTTTAGGCCTCTAACTTCTTCAACAAAGAATTACGCCAGAGCTCCAGTGTATCATAATTCTGAAGTCTGTCAGTATTACTTTTGGAGCTTGCTCTGTATTCCCCACAGCAGAGCAGTCAGGGAAAGGCGAGGGAAATTCCTCCAGGTATCGCATCTTAAACACAGGGTCTTGGCCAACAGCTTTCCTGTCCTTCCCCTGCGTGACTGACTGCAGGAGAACAACACAGTGCAGGCAGGACTTCCACTATCTTCAGATTTGCACCTCTCTATGTCCTGGTGCCCCAGAACCAAGGTGGCACAGAAATAAGAAGGCTACTGGTGAACACCAGACTGAAGCTACACGAGCCAGTCGAGCCCAAAGCACAGGCAGGCTGCAAGCCCTCTGGCAGCAGAGTGGTCGGATTTTTTCAGAGGTGGTGTGGTTATGTATGTTTCTCAGAGTTCAGCTGAATCCTAGCACAAAGCACTTGTACTTCTGCCCAGATTATTTTAGGAAATGACGGGAGTAACATTCCCTTCACGCTTCCCAAAACACTGAGCTTGGGGAATTTTATCAAACGATGGTAGGAAAAAGGCCAACTTTTCTGCTGATTGCAATAAAAAGGTCTGCTCCACACCAAAGGCCCAATTTGCTGGTTCCATTGGAATGCAAATGCTGCAAAAGCCTTTGCAGAGGGGCAGATTGTATTCCTTCAGTACAAAGGAGCCCATGCTGCAAACCCCTTTCACACAAGCAGTTCAACTGACTCCCAAAGAGTTACAGAACAGACTCAATTTAGCCCTTTCACTCTAATATCATTGCATTTGACAGTAAGGACAACAGGATCAGACAGAGATGAGTTTGCTAAAAGTAAAGAAAATAACTAGATGCAACAACAGAAGAAAAGGCTTGGTATTCAAGGATTTTATTAGTGGGGACTGGGGGAGGGGGAAAGCTGAGACAGGAGAGAAAGAGAAACACTTCCATGAAGTTCATGCTCTACTGATTCGCCTCAACCATCATCTTTTGATATCAGCCCAAACCAGGGAGGGGATGGGGCTTGTAAAAATGAGATTTATAAAAACTGATGTTTTACATTACAGGAAATGTAGAGAAGCTGACAGCATGCATTCCCGTCCCTGCCAGGCAGGAATCCCCAAGTACATATGCAAGAATGAGAAAGGAAGAAGAAATGTGAAATTTCATAGTTATCTAGATATTAAGGCCAGAAGGGAACATTAGCCCATCTAGACTGACCTCCTCACATAATACCAGGCCATTAATTACATTTATCATGACAAGCACCGAGTTTCCATCTGAAGGTAACCAATTGCCAATTAATCCGAGTTAGCTGACATTTGCACATGCTTGTGGGGATGCTTTGCAAGCCTTTGTTTCCCTGCATCTTGTTTGTGGAGTGTACAGACTAACATGCACAAATATTTAACTAAACTCAATTTAATTAGCTATTAATTAGCTTGGGAAACTTAAGTGTAGGCAAACCTATTTGATGTGTTTAAAGTGTGGTGTGATCCCACAGTCCAGAGTTTGGGTCTATCAGGTCAATGACTACAGACTCTCCTGCCATTCCCTGCACTAGAATTGAAGATGGTTTTAAAATAAACCTCAAACACCAACAGTGTCCAACACATGGCTATGGAGATAACTGATAAAATGGGAGCATTTCAATTTTATCACATCCATACAAGAGAAGCAGACAAAAATTCTGCTCAGAAAAACTGAACACCACAAGCTAAAAGCTTCGGCACTCAGCTAGGAAGGGCAAGAGGGGTTTTTCTGAAAATAAAATAAAATTTAAAAAAAAAGAACAAAAAAGGACCCAAACTCCATGTTAAGTAAATATCCTGCACTTTTCCACCACCTCCCACACAGAATTTCTGAGCAATTCACAGACAGTAACGACAAATACTTTCCTGGTACTGCAAATGCACAGACCATCACCCCCACCATCACCCAGCTGAACACACACAAACAGCAGAGCCCCAACGCCGAGACCTGGGCCTTTGTCTCAAGCTTCTCCCTTCACATCTTCCCTCTCACTGGCTGGCAGGAATGAAGAATGGCCACTCAGGAGCTTATCGTCCTCACTGACCAAAAGCTCTCCAGCATAGGATCATACAACAGAACTTACCAAAAAAAGGGTCTGATTCATTCATTTTAGTTGAGAGAAAAGTCTCCATTAATATCAACAGGCTTTGGCTCAGTCCCAGAAAGAGCTGAATATTCTTCATGAGATCAGGGAGGGAAGGTGAAATTTGGGGACACCTGCATCCATATCCATTTAAATCAAATTCAGCCCTGCACGAACTGATCAAGGACGATGTTTTTTGTATTCATAAAGTGGCTAGACTAATACAATTCAATTAAAATGAACTACCAGTTTTAAGTGGGCTAGATCTGATCACAATAATTTACACTCAGGCCTGAAACCCAGTTCTGCTGTCACACATTTGTGCAGGCTCCCAGTAAAATCTTCAAAGCAAGAATATATTTAAGTCCATGATCTTGCCTAGCACCAATTAATCCTGTAACTGCTCTATGCCTCTGGAAAGTGTGTAATCTGCCTGTGCCTCAAGTTCCTCCCCCACTCCCCTGTGACACCCACCCTGCTCTGCATTAATGCATTATCATCTCCAGATGTACATGTGGACACATTTGAGTTTCAAAAGTGATCCAGGAAGAGAGGTGATAACAAAATTATGAGTGAATTGTTGGCAGCTGATTCCTGCAGGCTTCACTGAAAAATCCTGAGCCTGTGTCAATAAAGCACATTTCATCTGAGGGCTTTTCTCTAACCAGGTGTGTAAAATGACAGCCAGGTGTGGCTGAGGAGCCCATCAGATGGAGCACGCTGGAGAGGAGGACACCTTGCCAGACACACCCTCCCTTACAGGAGGTGGAACAGGATCTCCAGCACCTAAAGCAGACTTGATCTTATTCAGAGTTAGACAATGCTTAAGCAGCTTCTTTGACATGACTTACCTGGGTGTAGCAAAGAATGTAATTTTTATTTTTTTTTTTTATAGATCAGGAATCAGAGTAACAGAACCCAGCAAAAAAATCTCTGTTAAAAAGACACTGAGAATATACAAACATGCACTAAATGGATACTAAACAGAATATTACCCTCTGTCTTGAGACTCATTTCAACAAAATATTACAGAATAACCCAGAAGAAAATAAAGATATCCAGTGTGAAGCGTTCACACATAAATGTTTAATATGCAAGAATGTAGCAGCAGAAAACACGTGGCATCTGTGGAGTCTCCTGCTGGCAGTGAATGTAAGAGGGACTCTCAATCACGTCCTTAAGAGGCCTTGTCCACAAACGTGCTGTTAGTCACAGGCCACAGATACCTGTCACAGAAGCAGGTACCAACCTGGCCAACCAAGAGCCCAGCTCAGGAAATTATCATGAAGGTCCCCATAGCCCAGGTGGAAGCACAGTCCTTCACCAGCACACCCACTGCAAATGCACCTATTTCCACCCCAAAACCAGACATTTCTGGGTCAGTCAAGGTCTTTGGTCTGCACTGTACATTTTAGCAACAAAAAGTCAACATCTCCATTTCCCAAACACCCACCCTTGTGCAGTCCCAGGGAAGACCTGCAAAGTTTTGTAAGTGCTCCTTTTAGCTCTACTTTTCAATAAACCATCATTAAACAGCAACTGTTGGCTACCACACATGGCACTATTTAAAAGCTGGAATCCCCAGCTCTTTTTGTGAAGCATGAAGTATCACTGTGTCCTGGTTTTGTATTTTTAACAAGAATTGTACAGAGAAAATAATTAAAACAGCAAGAACAGCTACCCAGGGCACACACAAAACCAGCTTCTAGCCTTTGCTGATTGAGAGAGATAACTTCTTAAAGCTCTTATTGCCCCTCTGCCCCCCAGTTAGCTGTGGGGTGTTTTGTCACTGAATCCATATTTAACATAACAAGCCCCAGACCTAAGAGCTGTTTAATTCCTGACACTGGTTATGGCTTCACTAATGTTGCTTCCACCTCTTCTTCAGCTCCTTCTTGCCCTTGAGGTATTTTTTGGTGACATTTCCATGAGATCCACTTCTAACCTTCCTCCCCCTTGAAAACATACACAGAAATACGAATGGCAGGCATGCAATCTGTGCAGAGACACGGCACAGAAACTTGCACCTTGCACTCTTTTTCTATGTAAATAATGCAAGGATCCTGCGGGAACATGCCAGGGATTGGAATTTTTAATTAATGGGTCTCTTTAATGTGCAAATCAGGAGCAGATTGCAAATTCTGACTTGCATTGATTATGAAAAACATTAATTGAACGTGCAAGACCCCAAACAGAGGCAACATCTCTAGCCCTGGACTAGACTGGAAGATAGGGTGCAAGAGAATACAAATGTGTCTTGGAGAAACAGACCACTGCAGGCAGCAGCACCCCAGAACCGTGAGCTGTGGGAGGTCACATCTGCAGTGCATCCAGCAGTAAGCACATGCACTGCATTCAGGGGGCAGCCACTGTGATTTCAGCGTTAAAAACCACTCAGACTTCCTCCACGGATGCACAACAGCAATAAACATGAGCTCCAGGACCACAGTTTGGGCTCCAATTTGTATGTAAAAAGGGTGACAGAAAAAAATAAATCTGGAATATAATTAAAGATTGAAAAAAACCCAAAACAAACCCATACAAAAAAAAGGAAAGAAAAAGTAAGACAGTGCAAACAAAGCAATGCTGTCTCTTTAAACAGAAATTCATCCTATATAAATTATGGCCATAAACTTTTCCTGCAGTGCAGCCTAATTAATTCTTGTTCTATACACAAAGGGAAATGCTGGGTGACAAATGGGTGTGAAGCCTGAAAGCTGCCAGGTCTGCAAAACATTTTCTACTTCAATTTATAAGCAATTTTGCAGTAAATCATCCACCAGAACCCGAGATCTCAGGAATCCAAGACTGTCCAAGGCACGTTGTATCATTAAAAAAAAAAATTGTAAAATATTACAAAAATAATAAATTAAACACTTGAGGTTTTGTACCCTCCAACCTCAGATCTGGAAAACAAGCATGACCTCACCATTTGCACTCAGATTTGGCTCTAAAGCTGCAGATGTACAGAATGTTGCTGTCTACTCTTTAACACAATTACACTCAAACCCTTTGGAAATCCCACCACCACCCCCAGCTGCACAGAGGGTTGTCACACGTGGGAGATACCAAAGAAGCAAATATACTGAGGATCATTTTCCATTTCAAAAAATTCACCCTTCCTGTGAGCACAGAGCAGAAAGTCCATGAGCAATGGGAGGACTTGGGATAAATTACTGAAAGCATTGTGGAGCAGCTTTCAAAGAGATGCGAGGGACTGGTCCAGGACCTCAGAGAGAGCTCTCTGTGCCCTCCTGCCCTCAGCACTGTACACCCAGAGTCTGGATCTTTGGCACCAACTGCTTTGTGCAACTTGGACACCAAATCATTTCCTCCTACTCAGTGAAGACTAAAGCATCCCACACTTACTTTGTGGATTTGGAAAGAAGTGCTGAGGCTTCCCTGAGAGGAGAGTGTTATCCAGTCCAAACCAGTGTCAATGCCACAATTACCCCATATGCTGTCCAAGACTGGAGCACATCACGTACAATGGAACCACCTCAACAGTCAGCATTTACCAAGTCCTGTCTTCCACTCATCTTTAAACTTTCACATCCACAATTCTTCTCATTTTCCCTGTCTGGGGAATGGGATCCTACCCATAAGCTGGTAACACAACTGGGATGAGCACTCAGGAAATGTTTACCCAGCCCATTACATCACTGTTCAGAACAGAGTAAAAAAGTTTATTTTTTATAGAAGCCACTAAACCACTTGATCATCTAAAAATTAGACTTTTATTGGAAGCTGATTTATAGTGAGATTTTTTCCTCCCTCATAAATAAAGCTGCATCAATTAATGAAAGAACTTTAAATATATGATGATGTATATTTTCAGAAAGCACTCAGCTTCACCTCCTGAGCTGACGGGTCACAGCCCTGCTACCCAGCAGCAGCAGCTCTGTGTGTGAAGATGTAACACAGCTCAGACTGCCCACGGGGTAAAGCTCTGGCTGTTGGTTAGGTGTGAATCCCTCTCACAGGGCCTCATATAGCAAAGTGAGGGAGAAAAGGGTCTTTGCCACATAAAACCAACTACATCCCCAGTCTGCATGTCTAAGTTTACTCCTTATTTCATGCCTGTAACTTCTGGAAAGAGCATCTTTGCAGGGCAGTGAAAGATAGCTGCACCGGACAACAGTGTAGCTCATCAAAAATGACTAATTACTGTAACCTGCTTTATTGTAGAATTACAGATTTAATTTTAAAAAAAACAGAAATAAAAAAGGAATATAACATTGGTCCCTTAGAGAACACCAGAAAACACTAAACAAGTGTAGAAGTAGCAAAATGTTCCTAAATTCATCACTTCCCATCTGTTAGTCTGAGTGCTTCCTCTGCTAACTTTGCCCAGGTCACTCCAGCTTTATTTTCTTGCTGTCTTCAGCCATGAAATACAGAACACAAACCCAGGCTATGGGGAACATCAGAGCATACTGCTGCAACTGTCCTACCCAGATCATGAACAGAGGGTGGGGAGGGAATCACTGAGCAGTGGATTCACAGTGGATTTTCCTTTAGCCTTCTGGACAACTGAAAGCTTAACCTCTCTGCTGTAGGGTGTACAGTATTACACTCCATGTTCTTGGATGTATTTTGCTGATGGGAAATATCAAAATGTCAACCATTGTTTCTGTTAAAGGTCTTTAATGATATTGCATTTTAGACCTGTAATGAAACACGGTGCTCGATGCAGTTTGTAATGCATCTCATTAAATACATTAATGACATGCATTTCACTGAAAGGTCAGCTTAGTATTGTTGGGAGTTTGCCTTTTTTGCCTTAATCACTTAATTTAAAGCAGCAGAGTTAACTTTAAACTATAAAGTCTCTCACCTGCTGTAACTCCAGATAAGCTGATTAGCTGCCACATTCAGATCAGGTGTAAGCTGTTAAGATGACAGTCAGAACTTGGGGTAGGGGCAAGAATCAGGGACCAGTTTGATGATGGTGAAAGTTCTTTATCCAGTTTTAAGATTTTTTTTTGTGCCAGCCCAGGCTAAAATTTCTCAACACACAGGCAGCACTACAGCATGTACAAACTGGCACGTGGTGTGGCTGAATGGATGCATAACCACAGCAAAGCAGATGGTTCAGGTGACATCTCTGATGTTTAGCATGAAAGGTTAGAGAGTAAGGCAATACAAACAGCCAACACCACACAGACATGCAGCTCCAACCCTCACTCTCCCATTAGCACTTCCTCTCACAGGCAAAACACACAGGCTATGGCAGAGTCTACCCAAAGTAGAAAGACTGAAAAATTCTTACAGTTCTTGACAGCATTGTCAAACTCTTGTCCACCTTCCTCTCTGAAGACTGGGTAAGTATCTGGCTGGGGAAGCCGGTTGGCCGTTACGAGCGCCTTCTGTATCTTGATTCTCCCTTCCAATATCTGATCCCAAATTGCTTCATAACAAAGAGAAAATAAAACAGTTATTTTATAATGAAGTAGCTCCAAGCTGAAAAGATATTTGCTGTTGATTTAACAACACAGGGCCTCTCCTTTGTGCTACGTTACTCCTGTTTAGCATAAATCTTTGCATGCACTGACCCAGCACAAAACTGGTACCAGGAGGTGTCTCTGGACAAAGCCACATCCTATGATCTTGAGTGTGATCCACAAAAAAAAACCCATCCCTTTGCTTTACTGTTTAAAAGGACATTCTGCCAATGGAGGTTTGATAGTTTAACAGGACAGCTAGGAAGAAATTGCATTCAGTATTACATTTTGAAAAGAAACAGAGGCAGTAGCAGCATCACTGCACTACCAGTGTAGGAAGTCCCCATCCTCACCACCACTACAAGTACATTCAGCACTGGTTCAATTAAGCCAGTGGATAAATACACTTCATAAGATGAGATTCTGTGCCAGCAGTGACACCAGTTTGCACAGCAGATCTGGCAGAACATTTGCAAATCACCAGGGCTGCTGTAGCAGGCACATGCAGCGTGCTAACAGCACGTTAACATGCTGAAGTGGCTCCTAACATGGCCAGTTTCTGTAGTGCCAGCAAGGTGAAAAGTCTTGTCAAAATACAAAGCAAACGTGCACAAACCTAGCTGGTTCTTCACAGCTCTTCCTTTTTCTACTTCTTCAGTGTCTTGTCCTTTTGAGAATGTCATCACCCCCCCATCTTCTTCACTGTCTTTGGAGTCCTTTATATTGTCATGGTTTTCACTCCCATACTCCTCCTCATCACTTCCTTCTTCCACGCTGGCATCATCTTCATCTTCCCCCATGCTGCCATCATCTTCCATCTCACTGCCATCATCTTCATCTTCTCCCTCACTGCCATCATCTTCATCTTCCCCCTCACTGCTTCCTACATCATCCATTCCCTCTGCAAATTTCTCAAAGTCTGTGATATTCTGGAAACTGAACTTTGGTGCCTTGGCCTTGACAGATGGATCTGTCTCTTCATGGTCTTCCGAGTCACCCTCCTGGTCACTGCCAGCACTGCTGGGCTTCTGCTTCGTTTTCCTGCCTAAGCTGTCATCTTCTGAATCTTCCCCGCCACTGTACCATTCATCCAATGCTTCTTCAGCTAATAATTAAAAGAGAAAGAAGTTATTTATTTACCAGCAAAATGTGCCACTTTGCAGTGTGCATCATCAGTAGCTACAGGTTTGGGCTCCCTGAGCTCCAAATTCCATTTTATCTGTGTCTGATGTTACTCGTTGTTTTGGCTAAATAATGGAAACACAAGTCATGTCCACAAAAAGATCTCAGTCCAAATCTGCTGTGGCAATGGTCAGTAGATCCATGGCTTAGCCTTCCCATGAAACAATGACATAAGCTAACAAGGTGGTCAGAATTTGCTATATGCACTCTTAAAATGAGTCTCTGTATATACTTGCAGATCCCAAGATATATTTGTTTAAAAATGGGAGCTGTTTCTTTTTCTCCACACAACGTTCAGTCACTGTACTGAACCTCACCTTACACTGAGTCACACTCCTTCCTAAATCTGTAGAAGTGGATCTCCTCTCTGGGATTTCCTCTTCCCTCAGGCCAAAAAATATGGCCTGCACTTCAGGAAGGCACTTCAAGAAGATGTACCTGTTTATGGCCCTGTAACAGGGACCTCAAGTTTGTCACCTCTGTTCAGATGGCACTTAGTTAAAACATAAAATTTTGAGTAGTCTAGTGAAAAGGGAAAAGAAATGAGATTTCTTACCAGATCCTCCTTCAGACAGAGCATCTCCCCAGAGTTCCTCCTGCAGGGCTTTGCGAGATGTAGCTTTTCCACTGTACCTTTTATCAGCTTCCAAGAGAGAGGCTGAAGCTTTTTTCCGTATGTTACCAACAGGGAAAATGTCATTGGCAGTTTCATCCTCAAATTTGTCAATCACTTTAGCAACTGTAGCTGTGGGGAAAAAATGGAGGAGGCATGTCTAAACTGAACTGAATTTCAGACAAGAGAAAAGCAGCTGCAGGAAGAGGCTGTGGAAAACTCCTCGTGCTCTACAAACAAAACTATACAGCAAAGGTGAGCTGGATGGCAACACAGCCTCACGGAAGAGTCTGGCTTCTAGGTTGTGAGAGGAGCTAAGACAGCTCCAAGGGTATTTTTCAGAAAATTTTGTGACTTCTCTGTGGCCAGAGGTGTTCTCCCACCTCTGGAGAGAGAGATGTCACACAAACTGACCAATTCCAACCCCTCTCTCAGTACTCTGGACTTCTCCTTACACAGGCCTGGTGCCACAGGGCTCATCTGCAATGCAGAGACGGATGTTTCTTAACAAACACCAAAAATCCTGTTGATTTTTTTTTTTAATTAACATTGTCTACATTCACACTTTCTTCCCTGCCTCTTCTTTATTTTAGAGCATCTGCAGAAAGCACTAGACAACTGTGCCTATCCAAGCCCTTCCACAGATTCATGGGTCTCATGAGAAGCGCAGTCCTCCAGGTGGGGAACTCTGTGAAGCTGGAATGCCTTCACTCACCTCACACTTACAGATTAAATGGGGAAAACTGAAATCCAGATGCACTTTGGCCTCTTGCTATATATATAAACCACATAAATACATAAACATTTTAGAATGGCTGAACAGAGAAAAATAATTTCATTGTGGTTATTACTGATTTTAATAGCCATCTTCCCCAGGACACAGGAACAGAGCAGTTCAGCAAAGAGAAGGCATCACACCATACTCCCTCCTTATTGCCATTCAAGTGCAAGACACTCTGTATGCCAAATTACAGGGTTAGCTTTGTTCAACCAATTGAGTGATCCAACTGGCTGAACATCGCTAAGTGCTCTTCTAATGTGTGTTTGGAAATGTTAATGCCTCACGTATAGTGTTTACTTGAGGCAGGAGGGAAGCAAAAAAATTTCTTGCTCATAATCAAAACAACAAGATCAGGTCTAAATATAGTCACTCCAGCCATGAGGATGGGATAAGGAATAACGGGGCAAGGGGGGCAGATGCAGAATGACCAGTGGCACTCGATGGATCTTCTGGCATTCTCAGTCTTGGCACCACTAAAGCACGAAGTCTGAAACTAAATCGTGATTACTGAAATGGGAAAACACCTCTGCTGACTACATTCATTTCCTCAATGGTTACTAAGATGTTGCTTACAAGATACTATTGCTTTCACATATGCTCGTATAGAACTGGAAGAACATTTACCATGATGAGGGCTTAGTGCCTGCTAAAGCCAACCACTGTCAGTGTGTGATGGTTAACAGGAACCGTGCGGCAGACATGCCCTAGAGATGGGTCCTGCCCCACGGCTTGGCTGGGGGGGCCTCTGCTCAGGAGAGGGCAAGTCAGGGAAACAGCAGGCAGAGCCTGGAAACTTAGAAGACAACACCAGCCCCTATATGTCATGGGGAAAAGGGTGAATGTCGCAAAAATCATAACCAAGGCAAAAAGAGCTTCATTAAAAATAGAAATTGATAACTGGCCACTGGTAAGCATCAAACAAGGCACGTGCAGCGCACTGCGGCCTGCTCTGAGCGCTGGGGAGTGGGTCAGCAGCACCACCGAGCCTCCACCCCGCTCCCACAGCCGCACGGGCCGTCCCTCAGCGGCAGAGGAAGCACTCCTGCCCCGACGCTGCGCTTCCAGGTCTCTTTTCCTGCAGGTTTCCAGCCGGATCCGCTCCCCAGCCTGGCTCCGCACAGCCCGGCCCGTGGCGGGGCCTGCACCGGGCGGGGCGGCCTGAGCAGCCCTGAGGGAACCCGGCGCTCAGGGAACTCCCGCCCCGGCCCCTCAGGTCACCGCGACCCCTGAAGGAACCCGGATGAGGGAACCCGGATGAGAGAGCCCCGACCCCTGAGGGAGCTTCGACCCGTGATGGAGCCCCGAGCCCTGAGGGAGCTTCGAGCCCTGAGGGAGCCCCGATCTCTGAGGGAACTCCGATCTCTGAGGGAGCCCCGATCTCTGAGGGAGCTCCAGCTCCGGCCCCTCAGGTAACCTCGACCCCTGAGATAACCTCGACGAGGTAACCCCGACCCCTGAGGGAGCCCGGGTCTCTGAGGGAACTCCAGCCCCAGCCCCTCGATCCCTGAGGTAACTCTGATCCCTGAGGGAGCCCCGGCCCCTGAGGTAACTCTGATCCCTGAGGGAGCCCCGGCCCCTGAGGGAACTCTGATCCCTGAGGGAGCCCCATCCCCGCCGGTGACCCGCCCGAGCGTGATGTGGCGGATGGCGGCGGGCCCAGCGCCACTGGCTGTGGGGCCGCCCGGGGCTGAGGGCAGGGAGGGCAGAGCCGATCCTCGCTAGAGGGATCGAGGCGCCCAGCGGTGCTGAGGGAGCCCCGGTCCCGCGCCCATGCCGGGCCGCCCCACCACCCCGTGGCCTGCTGCGGCGCCACGTGCGGCCGGTCCGGCGGCACCCGACCCGCCCCGGCCCGCCCCCGCCGGCCGCGGACACGAACCCTCCTCCCGGCCCTCCCGCACCTTCCTCCGCGTCGTCCTCGGGGTCGCGCAGGCCGGGCCGGGGGTTGAGCAGCTCCTCCAGCTGCCGCGCTAAGGGCGCCGCCATCTTCTCGCGGGCGGGTGGGAGGGGAGGGCCGGGGCCGCGCTGCGCGGAGGGGCGGAGCTCTGCGGGGGCGGGGCCAGCGCGGGCCCGTGGGGGCGGATCTCGCAGGGTCCTACCGCCCGCCCGGCCGGGGCAGCGCCGGTCCCGCCGGTACCCGGGCCCGTTCCCGGGGAGAGCGGCCGCTGCGGGGCGGGAGGAGCTGGTCCGGCGGGGCTCGGGGCTTCGTGAGTGTCCGCCCTTTGTCTGGCGGGTGTCTGGGCTGACAGAGCGTAATACACCGAAAAATAGCGATAAATGGAGATACCCCCGGGCAGGCGGGCGCTACGGGGAAATAACGGTAACGGGAATAACGGTAACGGGGAAATAACGGTAACGGGGGAACAACGGTGTGCGTGGGGCTGCGAGAACTGGTGACTGCCCAGCGCTCTGCAGCTGAGCAGCGCTGGGGGAACTGCTAGAAAAGCCAATTCCTATTATAGAATGCAAAATATTACTTTAATTTCTTTTTTAATGTAAATATTTAATAATTTCATTATTTCTTTAAGTCAACACGGCATTTTTGGCAGCAGCCCTGGCTGCACAGAACTCCATTAACGCCTTTATTAACCCGGGTGTTAAACAGCTCGTGGCCTCTGCTGAAGGCAGGTCCAAGGCAGGGGCTGGGTTAGCCCCGTCCCTGTGCACAGACGGGTCCTTACACCAGAGTTACACCAGAGTTACACCAGAGTTACACCAGCTGGGTCCTTACACCAGTTACACCAGGGTTACACCAACCTCAGTGAATCCAAACCAGCACCAAAGCTCCCGGGTGCTTTTGCCAGACTCTGGCCTAGGCGCAGCAGCGCAGCGACGCAGAAGGACCCGCCGAGAGCGTTAACGAGAACAGGGTCTCCTGGGTTTGCCCGCTGACAGTTTCTCCCTGTGGCCTTGGGGGGTGAGGTGGCCCCAAAAGACAAGGTTAGACCTGGAATTGGGGAACAGCAATCGAGGGTGGCACATATTTCGTTACAAGGGAGTGGGGACCCAAATTAGCATCTCGGCTCTGAGTTGCAGATGCGGGTCTGAGCTTCATACCCCACCGCGAGCAGCCTGGACTCCAGGATGTGGGGTTTCCGCGGCTGGCGTTGAGATTTTGCCAGCAGCAAGCTGCAAACTGGAGCTGGGCACCAGCTGAAGCCCTAGCTTTGAGACAAATTGCACAGGCTGCTTGCTCATCCCCTTCTTGGCAACACAAGACTCTTCCCCACTCCTTATCAGGTTTTAAATGCTGTAAAAATGAATCCAGATCCAATGTCTAATGAGAAGGCGGGAAGGTGCGGGGCAGGCGGCGGCAGCGCTGTTCATGCAGGCAGTTCTCCTACAGAGGGCAGAGGAATATCATTAATTATCGTCGCCTCCAGCAGCCTGGGATGGGGCCTGAGGGGCACCAAGGAAAGGGACAACTGAGAAAACCCAAAACATCTCCAACACCCTCTGACTCTCCTTACCAGACTGTGGGATATTGTGTCCTGTGAAGACAATACACAGCTCCATTTATATAAAAACTGCTGTTTACTGAAAATGCACATTTTCATTGCAAACCAGCCCCTTGGATTCTATGCTGTTGAGTATTTCAATCCTATTTCAACTTTCTTTTGTAATTTGTATTAATTTTATCATGGCATGATTGACAGCTATAATTCTCTCTGCACTATATACCGTGTGGGTTTGCTATTGCTCCAGCAATGTGAAATTAAGCAATTAAGCACTGCTCTCTGGTTGGGTTTGTTTTCCTTGTTGGGAGGGGGTGTGTTTTGTTGTGTTGTTTGGTTGGGTTTTTTTAACTAAGATATGGTTTTACAAACATATCCAAAGCAGGAAACTTACAAAACAGGAGTTGTACACAGTGTGTCTTCCCTGGCTTTGCTTCTAGATTTTTTTCCTTTGAGTTTGCAGGTATTTTGTTTCCAGAGTAAAAGATGCCATTATAAACAACAGGAGGAGCCTGGAGAAATAAATCTAGGGAAAATTAAGTAGCAGAAATGAGTGTGTAGCTGCACAGTTACTTAGGAGTAACTAACCACTCACCTAACCAAAGAATTAGTGCCAAGACCCCGCTGCATAATTGCGTTTTCAAACCTCTGTGCTCTTACAGAGTGAAAAAGGGGTGTTCTCTAACCCAACAAATAACAAATAGCCCTGTTAATAAAGGGAAAGAGGCTTTTAGTGATGGTTAAATAAAACATACCCGATACAATTAATTAAAAATACCCAGCGAGTTGCATTAGTCCTTTGGAGTAAAAAATGGGCTGCCTGAAGTCGACAGCGCGTTTGCCCCTCGCGCCGGTGCGATCAGGATTTCACCCGCCGAGACGAACGGGACAATGGCGCGGTGTAAATCCCGACTCCAACCCACGGACGTACCACTGCGCACTCGGGGGCTTCCCACAGGCCTCCTGGACCTCTTTTCTGTCCCACATCCGTCCCTTACATCGGTGCAAAACAAACGTGAAGGGGGGGGGAAGCACGTCGGCATCGCACGCGCCTTCCCCAGAGAAGGGGGAGCCCCCCACGCGCCGGGACTCGCTCGGGTTCCCCCCGCCCCCTCGCCGGCGGGAGCTGTTAATTGATAAGGTGATTCAGTCAATATAAACCAACATCAAACAGAAAATGCAGCGTGCCAAAGTCCTGGATTGTGAAAATATGTCACCGACAGCCTCCTTCTTCGCTGTTTATCCTCTCCCTGTTGCCTTTCACTTAGCAGGGTAATTAAATCAGACTCTCGGGCTCGGTTTTAATTTCTGGTTCACATGCCCTCAAACCATGCGGCCGCGGTTCGGACTCGTAATCATGCGGGGGGAATATCTGTACAAAAATTATATCCATACATTTTAATTTAAGGTGCTCATGAAAGCCTTGTTATGCATCACGGTATGTTCTGTAAAACCCTCTGCCTGTTTAGAAACCATAAGCAGAAGCCATCACACTAAGTGACATAATTTCTGTGGCTTTTCTCCTCTTAATTTTACTTTTTATTTACATGCTTATTTGCTAAAATGGAAATAACACCCTAAATGCAGAACAGATAAACAAGTAAATTTTGAATAGTCTGTACTATAAAAAAGCACTTTTAATTTCTCCCACTCGGCTTTTGCTCCCGTGTATCCGTGGAGCTCGTCATCTGTTAGGAAATTGTCAGATTAGATGGTAGCTTTGGCAGTGAAAGACCGTATCATCCTCCTGTGTCTGTATAATTATAGGTTTTTAACACAAATCCATTTTTCTCAGCATTTCTTTACTTAAAAAATATAAAGCAAGAAACATATTGGAAACATCAAGCCATTCAGACTCCACCACCGAGCGATTCTCTGCTCGCCCGCGTGTCCTTCTGCGTTCAGCCGCGCCCGGCGCTGGGTCCCCGCCGCGGCGAGCGCAGCGAGGTGGGCTGCAGGCACCCATCTGCGGCGGGGTTCCCAGAGAGATCCACGGGAATGACTCACACCAGAGTCACGTCGCTGGATTTAATTGAATTGCATTATCAGCAGCAGGATTTGACCCATACACAGAGGGCTGCATGCTGGCCGGAAAAAAAACAGCTGCGAGCCGGAGCTGAGCTTATCTTGCCCACGCTTTGGCTAGCAAATGTCATTTTCCAAACCAGCCTTTTTCGTTTCAGTCATACTGTTTCATTTTAAGATCTTCTTTTCAAATCAGCAACACAATTTGTCAGTGAAAGAGAAAAAAGAAGAGGAAAAAATTGGGGAGGAGCAGGAAAGAGCACACATAAAACCTATCCACTAAAACAAATTACATCACAGGACATTTAGGTTATGTACATAAAAAAAACGCTCCTTATAAATATTTATTACTATTTTTCTTCCGTGTTTTTATTTACTTGAGTATTTCTGATATTCCTAACCTATCACTCATTCAAAAAACACAATTGTTTTAAAGATTTAATCAACCTTTAATTGCTCTGACATCTAAAAATATAACGAGTCTAGCGTGCGTGCCTGAACAGCCGCACGGCCTGAAGATGCTTCCAGCAGATAAGAATTTTAAAGGCCACCCGGAGACAGTTTAAAAACTAGAAGAAACCCTTTTTAGACAGAGCAAAAAATCTATTTTTCACCCACAAAAAAACCCTCCTGGTGCACACCCCATGTGCACACTCCCCCGTGCCCAGGAACACCAGCGCACGGCCGCTCTCGAGTCGCCCAGCACCCGAGATCACACGAGGCGGCGCTTGCCGTCAGCTTCACTCCCGGCAATTCAGGGCAGCACCTCGGCGTGCGTCTCGCTCCCGCGCTACCAGAGCTGGGGGCTGTTTCCCAGCCCACATTTACAGTCTATAAACCAATTCTCACACCCTATAGAGACCTGTCAACAAAATCACACTAGCCCTGTCCTGCGAACTTGGGCCTCCTCGATGAGCAGAGCTAAGGATTTCATTCCGAACCGCGGGCGGTACCGTCAGCCTCTTTAACGGTCGGGATTCTGCGGGAAGCAAGCTTGTATGAAAACCAACCAGGGAAAAACATCTAATTCTTGCAGTTCCAGAAATGCTCTCTGAACAGTGCAGCCAGTGCCATCAAAGCAGGGCGATTCCTGAGTTTGCAGAGAGCCTGTAACAGAAGGCTCAGGAGAGACCAGCGCTGCCCCTCGTCCCCAGGAGCGTTATGCCCGGGGGATCCTCCGACAACCGGCCCATGACACGCGCCGTAACCCCAGCTACGTGCACCCCCGTCAGCGCTCCCACACACACACGGTGACAACCCCGCAGGAAAATCAGTCTCCCAACGAGCACCCATCCCACTCCCATTCCCCAGCTGCAAAGATTCAGCAGTTTGAAGGTCAGCTAACCGCGAGGCCACGTTAACTCTTCCATTTCTGCATTACAATTCTGCGTTTAATGAACACAAAACTCTCCAGACAACCACAAACTCTGCTTTCTAAGCGTGACCTCGCAGTCTGTAGCTAAAAGCACCACAGATACTATTGAAAAACACCAGAAAATATCGATCCCAGAAGGATTTATAATCATAAAAATATATTTGTAACGGACCCATTAATTTAATTTATAATTTATGGGTATTTTGTTGGCATGAGGAACACTGAGCACCCCAGTGCCATGACAGACACAAAGAAAAGAGCTTCCAGAACCTGCTCCAGCATCACAATTCCCTGTTCCCAGCTCAACGGTGTCGGCAGCATTTAAAGATGCATATCAATTGCTTAATCTTAATATATGTGAGTTTATCTGCTAGGGGTAGTAACAGAAAGGGAGACTGCAAATGCTTGTATCTAATACTGAAAGAACAGACAAAGCTTAAATACAACACTTGTTCAGGGAAAAATCCAGCCCATGGCAAAAGGCATCATTCCTGAGAGGACACTGCGGTGTCTGCCACTTCCTAGAATGGCAGAAGCACGTGAGTCACCACTGATATTTTTAAATTATATTTATTTATAGATTTGTATCGTGTCCCCAGCGCTCAGCATCTGGGTACACACACGCATATTAAAATAATATACATCATTTGCCTCCAAATTGTCATTTAAGTACATTCTGACTCCTGGGGTGCAGATCGTTACCAATCCCCTCCCGTTCCCCAAGCAAAGGCCTGAGGAAGGAGACGCCAGCAGCGAGCGGAGAGGGAGGGAGAGGGCAGAGCATCGCCTTGCTCACGGCAGCGCGGGGGGACACGGGGCGCCATCCCTTTGGGCCAAAAGCAGAGCTCTTTGGATCCTGGATCCGGCCTTTTAAAGACACTTTGAGGAGCCTTCCCAAGATCTCCTTGGCATGGATTAGCTCAACGTGAAGAACACTTACGGTATTTGCCTGGCACCTTTCTCCTGGTAAATGGCGTTGGGGTCTTACAGGCGGGGCTCGCTTGAGTCTTCCGTCTGGCACGCTCAACACCCGGCCTCCCTCCTCCGTGCTGGGACAGCCACCGCCACGGATGCCATCCCAAACTGGGTGAGCAGCCATGGGTCAGCACGGGGTTCAACGTCACCGGCTGCACCTTCTGCAACAAGGTGAAGGTCACCAAAACCAGCAGCAGTCAAGGAAGAAAACAGCAAAAGAGAGTGATTACACCTGAAACCGCTCGTGAAACGACACCACAGGTACGTACAGAGGCGAGGTGCACGCCCCGTGCTGCTGCAGCTAGAAAAATTAACACACACATGTAAAACCCATCCAGGCAGCACATCTTCTGCAGGCCCTGCCCTCTCCTGCAGACCTCTCCTCACCCCAGTCATGCTCCCGAAGTCAATGCAAATGCTCTTGTAAACAAGGACTTACAAGAACCCAACGTGACAATGATTTCAAAAGGAGTTTTGACTCGGCGATTGTTGCTGGATTAGGGTCTTCAGAAACGCCGAGCTGGCTTTGAATTCCAATCTGCACAGCGCTGGGGCCTCGGGTCCCGGGAAGCACTGAAGGACACGCTCAGCCTTCGGGATGGGAACGGCTCCCGGGCTCCCTGCCGAGGACGGGCAAAGCCCCTGGGGAGGGGAGCGGGAGCTTGGAAACGACAGGCTCTGCTCCCTGCCTTTCATAAAGCCCTGACCTAAACTGAACCACATCGCATCGCTGCCTGAATTAGCTGGGGATAAACTGTACAAATACCTCGTCACCAAAAAAACCCAAAAAAACAACCAACCAAAAAAAACCCAAGCCACTTGGCACACAACTTTTCTGCCAAATAAACCTATTTGGTGAAATTCTCATTTAAAAGAATCAATTCCACAATAAATCAGCAGCACAAACCAGAAACACAAACAGCAGAATTTATCAACAGCGCTTGCCCAGAGAAGAAAAAGTTTGTAATAAGCAAATCACCCATTCCTTTGCTCATAGAAATGCAAAACAGCAACAAAACAGCAGCAGTACAAAAGACAAATAAATGAGTTAGACACAGGAGTCCGTGAGTTTAAGAAGTCTCCCCTGTATTTAATAAAGCATTAATTTTTTTAGAAACACTAACAGATCCCTTGCAGATAGTTTTTCCTCTTTATATTATTATATAAGACATTTTGTGTTTAAAGTGAACTATTGCTTCATCTAGGTGGCCTCTCTGCTGGGCACAGAAACTAGGTTGTGAACAACAACAACAAAAAAAAATCACCATTGAAAATTACAAATCATACAACTTTAAAGCATTTTGATCTTTTTTTTCCCCTTCTGTCCAAAGAGATAAATAACTGACATCACTGGGAATATAGAAGTCTGTGTTTTAGCATCAATTTCTGTGCCTATGTAAAATAAAACAGCCAGCCAGCCAGAGTCACAATTAGTTGAGAGACGAGGGAAAATATGCAATTATGGTTCATCCCAATCTATTAGCTCAGCAGGTGGAAAACACTTAAACCAGTGACTTTTCAGAACTGAACCTAATTCTTTGCTTCTAACACAGGTCAAAGTCCTCTCGGCATCAGTGAGACTTTTGCTTTTGGAGAACTGAATAGCTGGGATTCTGCAACGTTTTCTAATTAAAACATTAAATCTGCCATTTCACAAGCTTCCAGAATTTTTTTGTTTCATTTTTCTCCAAGAAAATTAGTGTGTACCTAGTGCAAAGCAAAATATTCTCCCCGCCTGCCCTTCAGAGAACTTCACAGATCCCAAATGCTATTAAACAATTGACTTTGTATCAGCTCTAAAAAAAAGATTCAAATTACTATCCTGACATTAAGGTTATGCTGTGATCACAACCATCCAATTAGGGAAAAAAAAAAGAAAAATTACCTTTTAAGATTTAATTTAACTCAAAATGGATCCATTAAAAACCCTCTCTTTGCAATTTTTTTTTTTTTACATTTACAGCATAAAATAAGCATTTTGAATATGTTTTCTCTTGGCATAGACCAAGAATGGGTTAATATAGTTAACAATTTGATTAGTTTCCAATTTAACATGGAGCGTAACATATTCTTTGTACTCCAGCAACGGAGGCTGCAGATGGAGAGCAAGGCTGGAGCTGCCACCGCTATCTGCATCGACACCGGGGTTTAGGCTTCTGCCAAAGCAAAAGAGCTCCAGAGGATTATCAGGAGAGTGGATCATTCTTTCTCAGGGCTATTTTACTCCAGAGAATCCATTTAAAATTGCTTCGAACATCAAATGAAACACAAGTTATCTAAACATCAGGATTTTCTAATTTTATTAAAAACGCACAAATTTTATCCAACATGTTTTCTTTCATACAGTGAATGGTCTAATATGCACTGGAGGTCACACAAGCTTAGGTTTATTAGAACAATAAAAGACATATGAGAAATTTAATATATAAAGAAAAAAGTAGCAGCTGTTGACTGCATATTTGACCATAAAATTTAAATATTTTGGACTTTTATTTTAAAGACACAAAAATAAAACCTGTGTGGGTCTATATAAGTCATATTAACAATTCCATGAATGTTCAACAGGACTAAAAATTAGCAAAGATGTCTTTTTTTTTTTTGTCTTTTTTTTTTCTTTTAACCTTGTAACACTTTTTAAACACCTTCTCGGGTTGCTGGTGCAAAGCACCTTACAGTATTTGTGCTATATATTTACTTTATTTGGCAACTGTCTGGGTTTTGTGGGGTTTTTTTTTTTTTCTTTGCCTTCTGTAAACAACACCTTTTACAAACTAGCACAGTGAACCACAAGCCCTGCAATCTGTTAGAACATCTACAGAAAAGAAAACGAACTATTTTGGTTGGTTGCTCAAAATATTTTGCTTTTGAACAAAGAGGTTCGAAAACAGGATTTATTAGTAAAACATTGAACTCCTGAATTTAACGTTAGACGTAAACAGTTGACTGTTTTTAGTTCAATAGAGTCTTTTTGTTTAGCTTTTCTCTCTCTGTGAAGGTAGAATACTTTTTGTTTGTTTGTTTGTTTGTTTTTTTCAAGTCATTTTCGTTAGAGGTCTGGGTGGTGACCTTTGCTATGAGGAGGAGGTTTTGTACGTGTAGCTTTGTGAAGGTAGAAGAGTTGGTGCGGAGGGCTTAACATTTAGTGTTTGCTATTTTGGAAAACAAAAAAACAAAGGAAAAAAAAAAAGAAAGTTGTCCCACCTGGTAAGTCAGCAGGCTGAAATGGCTGAAGCTAAAAAGAGTTTCTTGGTGTCGAACTTTCTGAGAGACAAAAAATTAACAAACAAATTCAGAATGCCAGAACCATCCTTAACCGGGAGCGCTAGAGTTCTTCAAGCTTTTTAATTGTTTTTTCCCCTTTTTCTTTGACCTTTCCTTCATTCAGTATTTTTTTTTTTGTTTTCAAATGAGAAGTTTCTAAGGATTGTGGCTCTTAGGATGACATCCAACAGGGTAATCAAACTTATCGCCATCCCAGGGTATGGCAGCACTTTACTGTACAGCTTCACCAGTTTCTTTGTCAATGGTACAAAAAAGTCCCCTTGCTTGTTTGATACAACCATCACATGAAGATTGTCCTGGTCTAGAGCAAAGCTCTGCCTTGGAGCGATTCGGATTCAGTTCGTTCCCAAGGAAATACTGTCCTGGGGCAGGAGAGATGTTCTGTTTATTCGTTTCTGTACACACCGTCACAATGAGCAGACTCAGGTGATCATCACTTACTTAGACCCAGTTCGTTTTTAAAGCTACCACACAGCCGCTTCGTTCATTTCGGGGGGGTGTGACAAGTGATTGCCGTAGTTAGCACCACCGTTGACCGATATCGAAGAAAACGGAGGACTGGGGCCAAAAACTTCTGCGGACATGGAGTGCAAGGACCCGGGCAGGTTGGGTTCGGGGCTGGGCGAGTCTCCTGGGGGATGCGACATGATGTCAGTGAAGCGCTGAGCCTCACTGGAAGGGTGATGTCCGGGCAGGGGGTGGTCCATGGCCCCCAGGGGAGTGCCTGACGGCCCCGAGGAGGGCACGAAGGGGAGATCCACGGGGGTCTGAGCTTGAGATGAAGGAGGTCCTTGCGGGAAGAAATCATAATTGCTTCCAGGGCCGTAATACTCGCTCTGATAATCTGGTGGAGAAGGAGAGGCAGAGGGAAGGTGACACACGGGCAAAGCAACCGAGTGGAACCGACACGCGCGCACGGTGTCGGGGGGTGCAGCAGGGTGCCGCAGAATGTCACCCCGAGCCCGCTCAGCCCGCGGGGGGAACGTGCTGCTGGCTTGGCCGGCTCCCGGAGATCCCCCCTCCAGAGCTGCCCGGGGCTGTGAGCAGCAGCAGCCCCCGTGTGTGTGTGCGGGGGGGAGGTGGGGGGGGGGTCACCCCCGCCGGGCTCCGAGGGGCGAGGAAACCTGCCGGGCTGCCCGGCCGCGTCCCCCGGGATGGCGGGGGGGACCCCGGGGTGCGTGTCCGCCGCATCCCCGCCGGGTGGGATGGCGCCGGGTGCCGCGGGTGGGGTGCGGGACACACAGGCGTTACCCACCTCCGTAGAAGGAGAAGGGCCCGTTGGGGATGAGCTCCCCGGGCTCCAGCCGATCGACCAGCGGGCGCATCCTGCGCGGGCTGCGGAAGAAGGCGTGTCGGCGGGCGCCCAGCGCGCTCAGCTGCTTCATCCGCCGCTCCTTGGAGCGCCGGTTCTGGAACCAGACCTAGGCGGGCGGCGGGAGACGGACCGGTCACCGGCAGCCGCGGTCCCCGGTGCTCCCCCCGCCCCGACCCCTTCCCGTCCCTTTTGTCCGGGAACGGCCCCGCTCCGGCTCCTCCTCGTTACGAACGGGGCCGAGCCCACGCGTGACGGCGGCCCCGCGCTCCCCGGCTGCGAGTCCAGAGTGACCGAGTTCATTATGACCCTGCCAAGATTTCTGCTAATTACCCGCGCCTCGCCGACTCAGCCTCGGCTTTAATGAGCCCTTAACCCTGCATCATCCCCCCGCGCTGCGGGGTTATAGACCCGTTAATGATCCCCGCGCGCGGGCGCTTCATTTACCCATTAACCCCGCACTTTTATGGTTATTCATCCCGCACATTTATGGTTATTCATTTCGATACCATTTACCGCTTCTTTAGGACTTAACGAAAAACAACGGGACGCGGCGGGCTGTCGCGATAATAATGACTGAAAAGCACGGCGGGGTTTGCGGGGGCTGTCACGATAATAACGATTTAAACCGATGGCGGGGTTTGCGGGGGGCTGTCGCGATAATAACGACTGAAAAGCACGGCGGGGTTTGCGGGGGCTGTCACAGCAATAACGATTTAAACCGACAGCGGCGGGGCTTTTCCCCGGCTCGGCGATGCGCGGCTGCCGGGTGAGGGACGCTCCACGCCGCGGCATGTCCCCGAGCGTGCGGGGCCGGGGGGCGGTGGGTGCGGTACCTGGATGACCCGCATGTTGAGGCCGGTCTCCTGTGCCAGCTGCTCCCTGATGTGGCGGGTGGGTTTGGGGGTGGCCGCGAAGGCGGCTTTCAGAGTCTCCAGCTGTTTGGCTTTGATGGTGGTGCGGGGTCCCCGCCGCTTGGCCCCCAGGTTCTGATCGTCGTTCTCGTTGCTGCCCGTTTCCTTGTCGGACACGTTGGCGCTTTCCGAGTCCTTGGCGTCGTCCTGGGAGGGGTCTTGGGAGTCGGGGGACAGGCTGGGGTCACTGCCGGTGGTGGCTGCGGGACAGCAGACCGGGTCACCTTCAGCTCGGGGGCGGCCGCGGGGAAATGGCGAGTGCAGGGGACGGATCGCGGTATGACCGGGGGAGAGGAGAGGAGAAGGGAAAAAGGGAAAGGAGGGGAGAAGGGAAAAAGGGAAAGGGGGGGAGAAGGGAAAAAGGGAAAAGGAGAGGAAGAGCAGAAGGGAGCGGAGGGCTCCCTCCCCGGCCGCGCTCACTCACCTGAGTGCAGGCTGTTTTCTTTGGCAGTATTGCTGTTACTCAGATAATCTTCTTTGCAGACAAACTTGTTCTCGTCGATGATGTAGAGCTCCTCGCCGGTGGAGAGCTGCTTGTTACACATCATACACGTGAAACAGTTCAAGTGGAACACTTTGCTCCGCGCCCGGCGGACCAGGTCGCTGGGGGAGATGCCCTGGGCACAGCCCGCGCACTTGGTCCCGAAACACCTGCGGGGAGAGGTGGGGGGTGCGGGTCAGCAGCGCCCGCCGAGCCCCCGGGGCCGCGCTGAGAACAGCCCGCACTGCCGCCCCGCGCCCCTCACCGCGGCCTCCACTCGCCCGTGCGAAATGAAATGAAATGAAATGAAATGAAATAAATAAGAGAAAGCGTTCCTGCAGAGCGTCCGCTCTCCCGAACGAGCGACTGCCCGAAATTATCTCTTTTTTTTAAAAAAAAAAAAGGAAAAAAAAAGACGCGACCGGAGCAGAGGACGGAGCGCTGCGGGATGAACGGAACCCCGGGGCTGCGCTGTGCGGATCACACGCTCATTAACGACACTCATCAACGGGAAGCGGAAATTCTGATCGGAACCGGCCACGGCCGCGCACGGGCCGCAGGAGCTGCCGGTCCCGGCTCGGCGGGCGCTGGGGACCCGAGGACCGGGCGGGACCGGCCCCGCACAGGGACTCCTCGCCTTCCGCGCTCCGCTCCGGCCGAGGCCGCACCGCGGAGCTCCCGGTAGCCGGGCCCGGGGCAGCGCCGGTGCCTGTGCCCGGGGAGGAGCGGCGGGGCTCGGGGCCGCGCCAGGCAGTGCGGTGCGGTGTGCCGGTGCGGTGTGGCGGTGCGCGGCGGGAAGGGCTCGGTGAGCATCCCGGCCCCGAGCCGCTCGTTGCCGTTATTACCGGTGTGCGTGCGGGCCGGGGCGGCGGGGCCCGGCCGGACCGGGGCATAGACGGCCCGCACCGAGCCCGGGATTTATTCCGCCGCCGATGCGGGCTGGCGCACGGCGGGATGCGCGGGGGAAGCGGCGGCGAGCGAGTGTCGGTGCCAGCTCCCCGCTCCATCAACCCGCCGGGGCTGGGTCGCTACCTTCGGGGGGGCACCGGGCCCGCGGAGCCCCGCACCGGGAACAACACCGGGCTGGGGCCCTCGGGAAGCACCGGTAAATGCCGCTGCAACGGCGGCGGGGTCACCCCGCTCCGCAGCACCGGGACCAGGACGGCCCCCGCTCGCCCGGCCCGCACCGCTCCCGTTCCCGCTCCGCCGGTCGAGAGTTTGGAGGGAACTTCGGGGAACTCGAGCTCGGCCGGTGCTCCGACGGGACACCCCGACCCGCGCCCGCCCCGGGAGATCACCCGAGAAATAACGAGGGTTGCGGGTGTTTCACGGGGTGCGGGGCAAAGGCGTTGATCGGGTGACACTGAACAACGGGGGAAAACAAAAAAAAAATCAAATAAAGGGAAAAAGGAGATGAAAAATGAGCGGAGCGGGGCCGCGGGTGCGGGCAGGGGTGCGGTACTTACCGAAAGAAGTCGTTCTTGCAGTAAAGCTTGCCCTCGCGCGAAAAGCATTTCTCTGTCAGGTTGCATTTACATTCACAGCACTGGACACACTTCACATGCCAAGCCCTGTCCAGTACATTCAACAAAAACCGGTCCAAGATTGGCCTTTTGCAGCCCGCACAGTGAACCATTGTCTTTGGTTATTTCTGAGAGTGGGGGGGTGGTTTCCCAGATGTCAAGCAAAATAATAAAAAAAAATTAAAATAATAATAAAAATAATATATATTTTTTAAAGATGACAACAGCGGCGTAGGTTTGCTTTTTGTGTGTGTTTGTTTTAAAAGCCTTGGAGAAGTGAAGGAGGAGAAAAAGAAAGGGAGGAATAAATAATAATAATTAAAAAATCTTCGTTGGAGTGTCCTAGGAGGGATAGAGGAGAAACCCCCACTGCCCGAGGAGCCCAGCGCTGCGCACAACCGCGGAGTCCCGGCCGCGACCGGCCACGACGGCAACGGCAATCGCCAGAGTAACAATAAAATAATAACGGCGAGAGAGATCGGCGCTCATGAAAATGAAAAATTAAAAAATAAAACAAACGCCAAGAAGCGAGCGTGGTGAGTTTTTCTCAGGTCTGAGGTAGAGCAGTCAGGAGTCAAAGTGCTTTTCCCAAAGAGAAATCAAAAGAGAAAAAAAAATAACGATCATAGAGTGGATGTGGAACGGATACCGGCTGGAGCCATGAGCCCCGGCTGCGGTCACAGGGACTCTGCCTGCGGCCGCCGCGACATGGCCCTGCGCGGCCGCGGTCCTTACGCGGGGGGCGGAGGGGGGGTCGCTCCGCAGCTGCTCTCTCCGCTCTCTCTCTCTCTCCTCTCTCTCTCCCTCGACGTCTCGCCGGTACCGTCGTTCCCGGTTCCTACCGACCCCCGCGCACCGCTACCCGCAGCGGCCGGCCGCCTTCCCACCGAGCCGGCGCGGCATTGTCCGGCGCTCCCGGGCGCGGAGGGGCGGGCAGGGCCGGGTAGGGCCGGGCAGGGCAGACGCGGCCCCGCCGTCCCGCAGCACAGGCCGCTCTGCATGTTCCCGGCAGCCCCGCGGCCGCTGCCTTATGCACCGCGCGCGCACGTCACGGCTCCCACCGGCCAATCGCCGCCGCCGCCGCCGCTGTGTGTGTGTGTGTCCCCCCCCTCCCCCCCCATCAACGGCTCCGGTTCTTCCTCCCCCCCCATCCCCCAAAACCGCCTCGCGCCCGCCGCCTTGCGCCGCCGGACGGGGCGTCCGCGCGCCCCTTTATAGAGCCGCCGGGGCGCCGCCGCTTGCGCCGCCGAGGGACCCACCGACCGACCGACTCACAGACCGACCGACGGACCGACCCACAGACTGACCGACCCACTCACAGACAGACCGACCGACCGACGGAAAGACCCACCGACAGACCCAGCCACACACCGACCGAGCGACCCACCGACAGACCGCCGGACCGGGCGCTCGCTCGCTGCTGCCCGGACCCGGGCGCGCGCCGCGGCGGTAGGTAGATGTGTCAGTGCGCGGGGACGGGACCGGTACCGGTGCCGCCGGTTGGCGTCTGTCACCCCCGTCGGGTCACTCACCGGTTCCCGCCGCCGAGCGCTTGGGAAGCGGTGTCAAACGAGTTCCCGGTTTAACGGGCTTACCCCCATCATCACCGGCGCGGAGTCTCCCGCCGCGGCGCGTCTGCCCCGGGAGGAAAGGTGCGGAAGGGCCGCGGCCGCGGAGCGGGGCGGGGAGGGGCCGCGGGAAAGCGCCGGTAACTTCGCGGTGCTCCCGTTCCCGGCGCTCGCAGCGCCCGTCTGGGGCCGAGGGGCACCGGCCGCCGCCGATGGACGTTTTTGTTTGAATTATTATTTTTTAGAGAATAAAAATCCCTCCGCTTGTACCGACCTGGGGCTCGGCCGGTGGCCGGGGCGGTTCGGCGGGACGAAGGTGTCACCGCCGCGGGCCCCTCCGCGGCGGAGCCCCCGCTCCCGGCGGGAAATGGGGGGGAAACGGCGGATTCAGTGGTCACACACCGGCTGCGAGCCGGCACCTGGCGCGGGGCCTGGGAACCCCGGAGCCCGCAGCATCCCCCGCCCGTACCCACCGTTCGCGCGCTCTTTCGCGTCGGTTTCGTCGTCCTTGAGGGGGAAAAAAAAAAAGGAAAAAGGGAAAAAAAGGGAAAAAAGGAAAAAAAGGAGAAAGGGAGGGAAAAGGGAGGAAAAAGGAAAAAGGGGGAAAGGGAAAAAAGGAAAAAGAAAAACGGAAAAGGGGAGGAAAAAAATGAAAAAAGGAAAAAGGAGGAAAAGATAAAGAAAAGAGGAGGAAAAAGGAAAAAGAAAAAAGGGAGCAAAAGGGAAAAAAAAGGGGGGGGGGGAAGAAAAAAAAAAAGAAATAGCAGCGGAGGGAGAAAATGGAAAATAAAAAGGCAAACGAAGGGGGGCCGGGGCTCCCTCTCGGGGCTCGTGCGGGTGTTGAACGGCCCCAGGGTTGTGCCTCCCCCCATCCCCCCGGTCCCGGCCATCACCGTCCCGTCGGGGCCGCGCACCGGGTCCCCGCGTTCCCAACCGTTGCGGTGCTGTCGAATCAGTAGGGCCCGGGCCTCGCACACGGGCCGCTTCTGCGGGGCGGGAGCGGTGCGGGCCGTGTGCGGAGGCGGGGGACCTGCATCTCCTGTCCCTCAGCACCAGGTTTTCACAGCGATTTTCTTTCTCCCCCCCCTCCCCGAGTTACCGGCGGGGCTCCGTGCCCGCCCGCCCCGGCACCCGCACATCCCCTCAACCCCGGACGCTTTTTTTTTGTTTTCACCGCATTTGAACAATTTCTCCGGGTCCGTTCCCGAGCCCCCAGCCCCGGCGGCGGGTAGGAGAGCGGGGCCGAGCCCACCCGTACCCCGGGGAGAACCGAGCAACCCCGCCGGGCCCCGGGGCTAGGAAAGACGGAAATTAAAAGAGTAAAAAACCAAAACCAAAACCAAAAAAAGTTAAATTAAAAAAAATTAAAACCTCCCTCAATTTTTTTTTTATATCTAATACAGGGGGGAAAAAAAGTCCCTTTCAGGCGACTTTGAATTTGCATTTTATTGATGTCGTTCCCCTCTTTTTAGTTAAACATCACCCTGTTTATCACCAGCCTCTCTACACCGCCGCGCTCGGTAACGGCGTTTCCCGCTCCTCTCCGGGGCACTGGTGCTGCGCCAACACCGGAGCCCGCACATCCCGGTCACCGCGCTCCCGGGAACCGCGACCGGGCATCCCCCGAGGGAACCCCACAAAAAACTTCCCTCCTACCCCGGGGGACGCTGTGTCCGCTCCTCCGGCAGCACTGAGCTTGGTTGTTTTTTTTATTGTTATTATTATTAATAATAGTATTTTTTAAATTTTCTTTTTAAAAATGTTATTTTATTTTATTTTATTTTTTTCCTTCTTCGCGATGTTTCCCGGTGATGCTACCGGGCTCTGAGCGACCGACGGAGCATCCTCGACGTGGGGGGGAGGCAGCTTCGACCCCTCCGCATCTCCCCGCAGCGTTTCCTGGGGCGGCGGGGGCCGGTCAGCACTGCGGGGGGGACAGCGCTGCGGGGACAGCCCGACTGCCTCTAAACTTTTCCCGCAATAAGATCACCTCCACCTGATTCAGTTTATAGGCGGGTAATGCACCAACCAAATACCGAAGTGAAAATAAAATGAAGCAAAAGAAGAACATCCCGGCGCAACAACGCCCTTGCCGGGCAGGATCTTTTAAAGGAGCTTGGGAAAAAAAAAATCTTTAAAAAAATAAAATCATCTTTAAATGATGGTACTGTAAGGTCCCAGTTTATCCTCCCACGCTCGGGTCGATGCTGAGAGTAAACACGCCCGGGCGGTCCCGCACCGCCCCCCACTCCACTCACCTTTCGCTTTTCTTATTTATTTTTCTTATATATTTATTTTTCGCATTTATTTATTTTTCTTATTTATTTTTCTGCTCCCCCCGGCCTTGATTAGCCCTCCCGGGTTTCTTTCCACGTCGCTAAATGTTGTTGCTTACACTCCGAGCTCATGCATTGTTTATGGGAAATACAGTTAATAAATAATTACAAATCCGAGGTGTGTGTCTGCGTTTGACTGAGCGATGGGAAAGGACCGGGGCGGGGGGGACGGGACCTGAGCCCCTCGGGAGCGGGTCCCGCTGGGGTGGTGGTGGTGGGGGGGGACTCCGGGGCAGGGGGGTGTGACAGCTGAACGGATTTTAAAGAGAAAAAGGACAGATAAAAGACGAATAAAAGAGAAAAGAAAGAAAAGTAAAGAGGTGGCGGGGGCGCTGGGGGGGGGAGCTGTGAAAAAAGAGGGTGAAACGAACCCCGGGAGGACGCCCCGATCCCGGCTCATCCATCTTCATTGTCTCCGTGTGTGCAAAAGCAACTCCAGGAGAAGGAAAAGCCACTATCAAAGCCATGGCTTTATTTTATATCCTATAGATCAGGAGGGAGGCAAAGCTTTATTTTCGCCCAGAGACAGATATTTTATTTCTCTCTTACGGGTTTATGTGTGAGAGATGTCAGGAAGGTAAAACAGATTGCTAATGCATAGGCAAACCGGAGCGGCTTCGGCATGCTCCGTGTCAGGAGGTCTCCCGGGGGGAGCGGGCTGGGGATTTAGGGCTGAGGGGAGACTCGGGGGGATTTCTGCTAAAACATCTCTCTCCATAAATCCACCCGCCTGGTCAGCTCCAGAGGGAGAAAAGAGTTTTAAAGGAGAAAGAGCTGGAGCGCAGCAGACCGGGGAACCCCGCGCCCACCCCATCGAGGGGGTCTCAGTGGCAGGTCCCAGCGGTTCTCCCCGGGGGGGACCCCCCAGAGCCGCCCCCACCTCATCCTACCTGCCAACACCCCTGCGAGCACCCATCGCCCCCGCACAGCCCCGCTCCTGCGCGCTCCTCACCTCATTTTATTCATCATTAGTATTTTTTCTCCCCCAAAATAAGCAGCCAGCCCCCAGCGTGGCTCTGCACCCCCGGCTCGCTGGCAGCCCGCTGCCCTGCCTCTCTGCCGAACCCCAGCAGCGGATTTGCGAGGACCTTTTGCAAAGTTAAAATATATCTCCCCAAGCTGCAACAATTTTCCTACTTTTTGACCTCGGGGATTTACTTAGCGCGTTAAGTTCAAGGCTCAGAAGCCCAAGGCTATTACTCATTTAGGCACTCCCACCACCAACACTTTTCACCACATATTTTATCATTTGACTTCCTGGCTTAAATTCATGTTATGGCAAATAATGGATGGTAATACTTTCCCCCTTCCCCATGTTAATTGTCTTGTCTGACAACCTCCGCATTTGAAATGATTTAAAGCAAACAACGGCGCGGCGAGACCAGGAGACAAACCAGCTCCAAACATCTGCAGGATCCCTGCAGCTCCGGCTCTGAGTTGGTGGCTGGAGCCAGGGCTGGATCCGGAGCACAGTGAGGTGCCCCCCACAGCATCGCCCAGCTCGTTGGGGTCACCGGGGTGCTGAGGCAGCCCCCGGGGTGCTGTGCCACCGCGCTCGGCCCTGCCCCAGGCTCCTCTGCCTTTGCAACCCAAAACACTGCTCGTCTGGAGGTGGCTGAAATGGGGAGACAAGCCAGAGCGCTATTTGCAAATTAGAAAAAGCAAGGTGTAGTTGATTAGCAAATTAATTATTTCAGTACCCCCAGGATTATATTGTTTTCCTAAGTTCTGTGGGTCTGGGTAATTTACTAATTTCACAGTCACTGAACTTCCCTGGGAGTGAGTGAGAGTCAATCTCAGCCACCCACCCACCCGCCGCGTCCACGCGGGTCTGCGCAGCGGCAGCGGGTCTGTCGCGGTGTCGGAGGGAAGGGGGTGTCCAGACCTTCCCCCCGCTCCTGCCATGGCCGGCTGCTTGGCTCTGGGCAAACCCTTTGGTTTTCTGAGGGTGACAACACCCTTCCTACCCAAGAGGAATGTCTCTTCCTGCTCAAAAGGAGGAACTGCACAGACTTGCCTCTCCCAACACCGTGGCTGGCTTCCCGGCGCGCACAGAACGCGCGCTGCTGCGTCACCCACCCCTTACAGGCAGCGGGAGAGGAGGGTTCCCAACGTGAGAGGATTTTTGTCATCAGCAGAGCGTCAGCTTTTGGTGTCTGACATCACTGTCACACAGTGTTTGAGAAAGGAAACTGAAATCAAAACAAACAGGAGCATCCCAGTAAAACCCAGGGATTGTTCTCCTACACCGGTGGGTTCCCAGTGCTGCCCTCCACCTCCCTGCTGTGGCTCAGTTCGGGGTGACAAACCAGGGTCACCTGGACCAGGTACCACAGCTCCACCAGCTCCTCTCGCCCTTGTGGGAATGAATCCAGACCTCCTGGCTGTATTTATACCTGTCTGCTCAGCCCCAGCCTCTGATTAACCATCTTCTGTATCTAGCTTCTGTAATTTGATAACGAGTTATATATAATAACCCCATCACACCTGGGACGCCCCAGCACACCCCACACAGGCTTCTATTTCTCATGGGGGCTCTGGCCAGCGTGCCCTTTGTTCTCCCCACTTTATCACGAGCCCATGAACCTGGAGCAGCTGCTTTTTGCAGCTGGAGCCCAACAAAGTTCCTGGCTGCCGGGTGTCTGCAGCCCAGCGCAGCGTTCTGTGTGCCCAGGCCAGGCGGGCAGGGCCTGGTGGGAGCTGGTGGCTCCACGTGCTCACACATCCCGGCGCTGGCTGCGGGGAGGTGATCCCAGAGGTCACTGGGACACCCAGACAGGGCTTGTGAGCGTGGCACAGCACCACACAGCTCAGCACACCTGAGCCACTCACCGAGCACCTCGTTTCCATGGGGTCAGCACCGCGCTGGCAGGGCACTGGAGCGCTGCAGCCAGGAGATGTGGCCAAATGGGTGATTTTATCAGCAACGCGTGGCCGAGGCGCCCGGCGCCCTCCCTCCCTTTGCAGAGCAGTGAGTGATGCTCTGAGTTTGGCTGCCCACACCCACGGCCCATTTCAACACTACAGCGAGGCTGTGACACGCACAGCCACCGTCCCATTACTGAAATGCACCAACACACCATTACAGGATGAAAAACCCAGATCATTTTGTTCTAGAATGTGAAATTTCACCAGTCACGCGGGTGTGAAAATGGAAACTTCCCGAGATGTTCAGACTCAGAAACTCCGAGTCTCCAGAATTCCTCACCAATGTGGGGTTGTTTTTTTTTTCAGTTGTTGAAATAAAATCTTCATTGCTGCATTTAGTTCAAGATCCCAGAATAAATGGCTGAAGGAAGTTCACACGGCTCTGAGGTAAATGTGTTACCCACCATGAGGACGGCTGGTGAGAAGACGCCGCTCCAGTGATGTACGATTGATTTCCTTAAGGGTGTGCTAATAAACAAAACTCATCTTTAAAACCTGGCGCATTTATTCCACACGTGCTCTCAGATCAGACCAGTTCCTCTGACCCCAGCACCTTCTTCCTCCTGTCCCCTCTCTGAAACATCTCATTAACGCTTCCCTGATGAGGAGGAGGACAAGCCCTTCTTCGCACCCAGCACCTGAGATATTAGAACCTTGGCTGCCCTTGGTCTTGCCCTAACAGCCTGCCTGTCCCAAAGGTCGCTCCACCGCTGCCAGGGAGCTCGGGCAGCTTCAGATTCAGAGAGAAAGAGGAAGAAAAATTATTGAAAACAGCAGTTTGAGAATTAGCAAACACCCTTTTCCTTGGGAGAAACCTCCCGCGCCGAGGGCCAGATCAGGCCAGGGAAGGGTACGGGGCTGGGCCAGGTCCCCTCGCAGGGCTGTCACCTCCCAGGGCTGTCACCTCCCGGGGCTGTCAGTCACCTCCCAGGGCTGCAGCCACTGTCAGAACCCAGACTCAGGGCAGGACAGTGTGAGATTTGCTGCCTCTTGCCCCACACATCTCACAAATACCCATTTTTCATATTACTCCTCCAGTCTTCGCAGGTACGTGCCCAGCTGCTGCTGGATCCGTCCAGGCTGGGGGGTCTCTGGGGAGGGACCCCCTCACCTGGGGCTCAGAGAACAAATATTCAGCCCCACCGGCACCATTGTGGCCAGCAGCGACAACTCACAACGGGGTGGAAAACCGCAGGGAGAAGGGAACGCGGGTCCAGCGAGGAGAGGGGCAGGAAACACCGTGGGCCGGGAAAGGGCAGGGGGGACACAAAGCTCCTTCACATGGTGGGGGACAAAACACACGGTCCCAGCCCAGTCTGACAGCGCAGCACACACAGCACACAAGTGACAAAATGTTTCCTTTAAATAAAGAAATCCAAGACAAAGAATAAAAATAAGATTCATAGAATCTCCTGGTTGGAAAAGCCCTTGGAGATCATCGAGTCCAACCGTACCTGTCCACCACCAAACCACCTCTACAAGAGGAAGCCTTTGGAAAACCTGTGCATCTTCTACTGCACTTATTTGTTGCTGCTTTTTTTTTTTTTCTTTGTATGCCTAAAAAATCAACTGAACTCCTGAGTTTTATATGAAAACAACAAAAAAATATAGTTAAAACATCTCTGAAATGGTCACAGAACCAAAATGTATGTATTAGATGTTAAACCTTCTATCAGAGAGCTCAGCTGGGTTTTTGGTTCTTTTTAAATCTACAAAATATAATTAAATTGGTGTTGGTAAAAAAAAAAGAAAAAAAATAGCCCAGTCCAAAGCCTTATAAGGACATTTCAGACATGCTGAGGTTCCTTTTCCATAAATGTTAAGCAGACATCTGTAAACATAATTGGAATTTACTGCACACGTGAATAACTGCATATAAATGAGCCTGTATCATTGGGGTTTCAGAGGGGCTGCAGGTCCCCCCCTCGCCGATACGAGGCGGCGCTGCCGGCCCCAGCCCCGCTCAATTCCAAATGTCAATTTCCTACATTTTCATTTTATTTTTTTCTTTTTTTTTTGCCTAGCTGTGGCCTTGTTCCATTTCTCAGGAAGCCTCCACAGAGGAGAGGTTCTGCTGAGTTCTGTGCACTCCGGGTTTGCTCACCAGACTGAGGGTCACTCTGTTGGGAAGGGCAGAGCGGCATTGTCAGGGATCGCTCCGTGTTAACGACGGAGACGCGGCTCTGGGGGAGCTGAACGAGCACAACTTCACTTCAGCACTCCTCTTTTTTTTTTCCCATTTTTTTCCCTATTTTTCCCCCCCTTCTTTCCCTTTTTCCAGCCTTCTCCTTTGTTATGGGCAGGAGCACAGAGGCACGGAGCCCTCTGGCCCTAAACCCACAGGGACCTGAGGCTGGATCCTGCTCCTCCTCAAGTCAACAGAGAAACACCAACTGCTACCGCTTGGCATCAAGATTTTAAGCACCCGCTTAACTTTACACCTGGGGGTTGAGAACTCCCAGTTGAGCCACAGTGAAGCCTGTGCACCAGGATGAGGGCTGAGCTTCTCAGTGGAGGAAGGAGCCTCCTCCTCCTCCTCATTTCCTTCTTCATCCTGCTGTCCCCAGCCAGGTACAGTCCTCACCCAGGGAGGGCGGGAGGGGCACGGGCAGCCTGCATGGCCTTGGTCAAGTCCAGCATGAAAAGGTGTCCAGAGACACGAATTCAGCTAAAACGAGGATGACCTCAGATATCGAGTCAGTCAGGAGCAGGATTTACATGGAGCCACATGGTGTAAGAGCACCATTTCACCCAGATTTAGTGAACACAAAGGGTTGTGCCCAGGTTCAGAGACACAGTGACACCCAGCTCACCTTTAGTCCCTGAATTTACAGGAGCAAATTCAACCAATCCCACCAGTTTTAAGGGAAGATGAGCCTGAAAGCAGCGGGGCTGAGGTGCCAAAGCATCTTTGGGGCTCAGACCCACAGGCTGGGGAGGAACCATGTGGCTGGGAGGAGAGAGGGAAGCCCAGGAAGAGAAATCCCTCCTGCTCCAGGATAAACCCCCAGACCAGGCTGTGACCCTGATCCCAAAGCTGCTGAATTCCAGGGAAAACTGAGCACGGGTGTCTCTGCATCAGGGCTGGGGAAGCCAAGGACATGTCTGGTGGAGCTGAACAGATGCCACACACCGATGGCCACCAGATAAAGGTCAACATCAGCACGAGGCTGTGACACTCGATGACATTCCGCTCGCCCGGCGCATGGGAGAGACCCACACCCGCAGTTTGCACCGTCAGGATAAGGATAAGGAGAGGTTCATCAGCGGGTCTGGACCTGCCCTGCCCCAGCCAGGTGGGCAGAGGACAACCCCGTGCCCTGCGGATGGGGACAGTCCTGGGTGCAGCCCCCACCCCAGTGTCACCCAGCCCCTGCTTGGGCAGGATCCCGGCGTTCCCGCCCCTCCCTTCTTGCCGATAGCGGCATTACCCAGCGAGGTGAGCGGCTGATTTATTCCACTGTCACTCTTCAAAGGCGCATTTGTTCACCCCCCAGCTCGCCCCCAGCTCTGTCTGCTCGGAGGGGGCTGTGGTGTGGGGAGCAGCGGGGCTGTGAACCCCCCCTGCGCCCGCCGCCCTTCTCACCCTGACTTGGAGCGGCCGGAGCCGCCGGGCAGCGCGGATCCCTGCGGAATTTCCCAGGGGTGCTCTCGGGATCGTGTGGGCGGGGAGGGCTGACCTGAATTTCACCTTTCTCCGTGCCCCACGTTGGGTGCGGAGGTGAGAGATGCGGCAGCCTGGGCAGAGCTGGTGACAAACTGCCGGCGTTTCTTGGGCCGATGGAGGTGACACGGGATGGGGGGAAGTTGTTTTCACTTTAAAAAAAAGTCCTGGAGCAGCAGCCAGAATAATAATATTTAGTCATAGAATGACCTGAAATTTCTCTGAGGAAACATATTTTTCACTGAAAAACACTGGAAAAATCTGTATGAAAGTTTTCCCTTGGCATTTTCTTGGTTTAGAGGAAACAGGAGAGCCGTTTTCCCCCATCACTTTCATAGTTTGTTATTTTTTCTTCCCTCTCTGTCTACTCATCCCCAAGAGTTTCCTCCAGGATGGCCAGTCACACAAGAAGGACAAAGGGAGTGGGATGATCAAGTGGCCTTGGATGGTCTTTGTACGATTGCGCAGCACACGCTAAGGCATCGTGATACAAGTGACATAATGGGGGTGACTCACATTGAATGGGAGAACTTGGAGCTGAGCTCCCTGCTCTCAGCTGGGGACAGTCAGAGCTGCCCCAGCCCCTGGGAACCAGCACCCAACTCGCATGGGGACACTGGTCCCCATTGAGACACCCAGTGCCCAGCTCCCACCAGGACACTGGTCCCCACCGAGACACCCAGTGCCCAGCTCCCATCAGGACACTGGTCCCCATTGAGACACCCAGTGCCCAGTTCCCACCAGGACACTGGTCCCCACCGCAGCACGTAGCTGAGCCAGCATCCAAAACCTGACCCTGCCAGTTGCTTTTCTCCGGGTTTTTCACACCCTCCTGCCAACCAAACACTGTGCCAAGGGGTCTGGCACATTCAAATACAGGGAATTATCTATTACAATGCTTCCATATTTATTGCATGGATTTTGCTTTAAGGGCTTTGTAAATCACAGCAGAAATAGCAGCCTTCAACCGAGCGTCGTCCGCCGCCATCACCCCACCGAAAGGCAGGACTGTCATTTAAAGTATATGTTAAAAAGTCGTTATGGGAACATTTTGTTTAAATGAAGAGATGGGACATGACTCCAACAACAAGGCCTCCCCAGAGATAATTTTTCCTAGCAAATCAGTCCCGGGTGCAGAGGAGGCCGGGGGGGTGCGAAGGAGCAATCTTGACCTCCCAGGACTATAAATAGTTTTTGGCGTCAGCTGGTTTGAGCAGAAGCCTCTGCCCAGCAGTGAGCCCCGTCCCCAGGCAGCACCCTGGAGGTGGCAGCGCTGGAGCCACGTTTCAGGGCTGGACACCGAATCCTTGGGCCACGGCCAACCCCCCTGGGGCAAAGCCACAGCACCCCGGGCGCGGGCTCCCCAGCCCCGTCTGTCACGTCCTTCCCTGGCCCCAGCGCCCCGACACGCGCCGTCTGCTCGGCCCCCGGCTCCACCAGCCCTCCTGCCACTGCAGACCCAGTCCTGTCCCCGAGCTGTGACACTGCTGGCCTGTCCCTGAGCTGTGACACTGCTGGCCTGTCCCCGAGCTGTGACCCTGCTGCCCAGCCCACGGCGAGACACCCAGCTCTGTGCCACCGCCTCACCGGGCTGCACCGTGGACACAGCTGAGGGGACACCTCCTCGCTCTCTACAACCCCCTGACAGGAGGGTGCAGCGAGGTGGGTGTGGGTCTCTTCTCCCAGATAACAAGTTACAGGACAAGAGGAAACGGCCTCAAGTTGCACCAGGAGAGGTTTAGGTTGGATATGAGGAAAAAACTCTTCACTGAAAGGGTTATGAGGCATTGGAAGGGGTCGCCCAGGGCAGTGGTGGAGTCCCCATCCCTGGAGGGATTTAAAGGACGTGTAGATGTGGCACTTAGGGACATGCTTCAGTGGCGAACTTGGCAGTGCTGGTTTTCTGTTGGACTAGGTGATCGTAACAGTCTTTGCCAACCAAACTATCCCATCTCCAGGGATTCTATGATCTCCCAGCCCAGGAGATGTGGAGCTCCTCTGCCCAGAGCAGGATCCCTTCCTGCCCAGCCCTGCCCAGGTACCAGCAGTTCCTGCTGGCCCTTCCCACCCACACAGGACCTCGTGGGTACAACTGCCCTTACTGGTGGTGCAACCCTACAGCAAAACAAGCAAAACTCGAGGTACATCATCCCCGGGATGGGGATGTCCTCAGGACCTCATGGGTAGAACTTCCCTGAGAGCCTTCTCCTGCTGAGGGCCAGAGGTTTGCAGCCCAGTCCCACGCAGAGAGCACCGGGTGTTTATGAGCTCGGTTCTCACAACTCATCACAGTGTTCCAGTGTTTATGAAGCCTCCTCCTAATAATTATCACGCTGTTACATTGGTGACTTTTCTGACAAGTTATTAAATCGTAATTTCTAATTTAAATGCCAGCTTTTGGCGTGCATACCTGCTCAGGATCAGCTAATTTTCATTTTTATTAAACATCACCTATTAAACACAAGGAGAATTTTCTTAGGAATAAACAGAAAACACCACAGGTGCCTTATTTCCCATCTCCTGTTGTAATGGTTTCCAATAATTCCCCAAACATGTAGCCACAATAAGGGAATTACACGGTTAGGTGAGTGCTGAGGTCTGCACAGCCCCTTCCCCGGAGGAGCAGGTGCTGGCTGGCACCTTCCCTTGGGTTTTGATCCTTGCCAGTCCCTGGAGGTGACAACTCACCACGCCACAGAGCACCTCTGCCTTCTAAAACCAAGGAGAATTTGTGTAAAACCAAAGGAAAGCTCAGGACCTCTGAGCTGGACACCGCTATCCCAGCACCCAACTCCCGGGGTGTTTCAGAGGCTCACGCCACGGCTGTCACCCTTCAGTGCCACCCAGAACTTGGCTGTTCCACCAGATGGTCAATTAATTAGGTTTGTTTGGTGTTGATAGTGCCCAGCCCTGGGCTCAGCGTCCTCACCATGTACCCTGCGTCACAAGAACGGTGGCAGCGGCGCTGCTGGCTCCGTCCCACCCAGGATTATCCTCCCCACCCCGATGAATTTACGGGGTGAGGGGTGTTGTGTCCGTGGAGCCCAGGACTGAGCTCTCGGTGTATGGCACAAACCATCACAAATGGGACTGTGCAGCTGTTTGCATCTGAAAATGGGAAGTACAAGGAAAAGAATAACTGGGGTGGAAGAGACCCGGGGTGAGGGGATGTTCAAAACCACCCCTCGGGACGGAGGGTCCTGCGCTGGGACCAGCCCTGCCCTCTGGGCTGGGTTTTGTGCTCAAATCCTGACTGACTTTGGGGCTGATGGGAAAGGAATTACCCATTTCCCCCAAATGATTCCCATCTCCAGACTACACATTCTCTGTGATCAGACTGATTAGTTAAATAAATCATCCTTACCTGAAGATAATCCATTTATGCTTTTTAATTAAACACAATTATGACAATTTGTTCTGCTGCCTGCCAGCCTGCGTGCGCAACCGAAGCCCAGGGCAGGAGACTTTTGCGGGTTCGTTTACCTCCAGGCTAAAAAATGAGTAGAAAAGCAGTGAAAGCACAACTTTTGATGATGATGCTGAAAATGGGCAGGGAAAAAAAATACCAAGGGGACACTGGGGACTGAGTTGGGATGATGGGTGTCCCCTGGAACAGCCGTGGGCTTCTCTCGTGCCACCCTGCTCAGGAGTATGAGGCTGGGTCCCCTCCACTCTCGCGACGGGCGCGGCAGGAGCTGGATTTTGGGGCTGTGTATCCCCCTGCCCAGTGCAAAGCCAGGACGAGGCACAAATACAAACACAGCAGCTTTCTCCCAGCAGCGCTGTGCCCTTTTGCCAGCCCAACAGGAAAACTCGTCCCATTTGCTCTGCCAAGGGCTTTTATTCGGATCAACTTTCCTTTACCTTGCTCACAGGGTGAGAGACAAAACAAGCCCCAAGGAGCCAGTTTAAAGAGATGTTAGAGACCCCCCAAGCCCTCTGCAGCCCCTCTCCCCTCCCCGAGCCACCGCCTGCTCAAGTTCAACTGCAGCGAGTACGACAGACTATCTGCTGTTTGTTTTGGGTTCAATGGCATCTCATTTACACGTGTTAATTGCAACTAATTGGCACTAATTGGATGAACAGGAAACCCTCTGGGAGCATTCATACCTTTAATTTGTAGTAAATATCATTAATTAACATATGCTAATTAGAGCCAATTAACATTGATTAAGGGTTGCCAGCTACTTGGAAAGTACAACTCTCCGCGTTGTATTAAGTCAGCACAAATATGATCACGCTTTAAGTGTAAGAAGAAGCGAGCTGGCACAAGGCAGCTCCTGGGCACACACGGGGCACGTTGAGCTTTCACAACACAACCCCAGCACTGCACAACCTCCTGTGGCCAAAACACAGCCAGAGGAACAGTGTCCTACCCACCACGTACTGTATCTCCCACCCACAGGTGTGGGAGGAGGGGAAATGTGTCTCCAAAATGAGTTGTTGCTACTGCAAACCATGAGAAACCCAACGTCTGGGCTCTGGGGAAGCTGGGCGCCTCTCTGCAAGCAGATCTGTTAAAGGGGAGCTCTGGTTGCATCTTTGGGTACGGACACACCCAGCCAGGGATGAAGCTCTGCACCAGAAATCCCACAGCAGCACCGCACGGGTAAACGTGCTCCGTACCACAGCACCCACCCAGCACCAGCACCAGGCCAGGGCCTTGGAGCCAGGGTGTGCCCCAAATCCCCCCAGATCCCCCCGCAGATCCCCTGGGATGTCAGTGCCAGCATGGCCAGGCTCTCAGGAATAGAATCATAGAATCTCCTGGTTGGAAAAGACCTCTGAGATCATCAAGTCCAACTGTACCTGTCCACTGCTGAACCACATCTCTGAGCACCTCATCTACCCATCCCTTAAACACCTCCAGGGATGGGGACTCCACCACCTCCCTGGGCAGCCCCTTCCAGTGCCTGAGAACCCTTCCAGTGAAGAAGTATTTCCTGACATCCAATCTGTCCCTCCCCTGGTGCAACTCGAGGCCATTTCCTCTTGTTCTATCTGCACGGGATGAGCATGGGGCCCTTCCCACACCGGTAACTCACCGCTAATTAACAAGCAAACAAAAATAAGTCAGGACCTGATAATGGCATTTTCCTAAAGGGGGGGTGCTTTGAGCCCCACCTTTGCCACCCAGAGACCACCCATGGGTTGCCACTCCAGCACCCAAGCCCAGGTACCCCAGAGAACGGCGGAAATATGGGATTAGCAGAGATGAGGAACCTGGGGGGGGGTGTCCAGACGTGGCTGAGTGGGTCCCAGGAGGCTGAAGTTCAAATACCTCTTGTTGCCCTGAAGCTTTTGCACTAAAATCGTCACCAACCTGTTTACCCTGCTGTTGACCATTTTCCTATCTGATAAACCAACCGCTTATCAGTTTGCATAGGACGGGGAAGAAAAGCCCTCAAACTTAACAAACACCTGGGAGGAGCCATGGTTTGGGTGGACACAGGGTTGTTTCCCAATTTACGTGTTTCTAAAAGGATTAGCTTTTTCCACGGAGAAAGCAGAGGCGGGGGCTGAGGCTCCGCCGGGAGAAGCTGCGCTGCAAACACCTCCAATGTGGCCGTTTGGCTCCCCAAGGTGCTCTGTGAGCGGAGCGGGAGCGCGGGGAGCTGCGGAAGGGGCTGTGCAGCTGCGTGTCCCTGTCCTTTCCTCTCCCAGCTCCTGCAAATGTTGATTGCACAGGACGGGAGCACACAATTAGCTCTGCCTCTAATTGCAAACTGACCCTAGAATTTGAGGACTGTAATTAAAATCCAGTGTTTGAGGCCTCTTTCCAGCGAGCGTTTTCATTCTTTGTGTCGCAGACAGCCACGAGACAACGAAAAGGACGGAAAAAGATGCTGCAGCCCAAATCCCACTGCTTGAGCCCGGACCCACTGCCCTGAGAGAGCCCAACTGCCGGCGCGGGAGCAGCGGGGCCGCGGGCGCGGTGCTATCGCTCAGAGATCTCCCCTGGTCCCCAAAGGCCACCGCAGAACAGCGCCGCAGAACAGATAGCGAGGTTTCACAGCTGTATTTTTTTCAAGCCTGCAGACAGACACAGAGAGGCAAGTGGTGGTGAAGCTGCCGTGCTCCTCACCCTGCCCAGGAGAAACCTGCTGCTCCATCCCGCGCTGAAACGCCCCATTCGCTGGGCATCGGTTTTGGAAGTGTTCAATACTCCGTCCTCAGCCTGGACACGGAGCGGAGCCGACACGAAGCCTTGGGGGAAAAACAGGTTTGTGTGTCTAAAAAAGGGCTGGAGAATTTCAGACATCTACAATCAGAGGGGACATCTGCAAACCTGAAAATGTATTTTTCATGAGTTTAATAAAAAACCTGTGCTGGAGAGAAGCATCACTGACACACTTGAAGGGGCATCAGAGAGCTGAGAAGCTAAAAACCCCAACAATGTACACCTACATACATACATACATATATATATATAGACACAACGTGCCCCTCCATGAGGATATGTTGATGGTTGCACTGGATGACCCCAGAGGTCTTTTCCAACCTTAATGATTCTGTGATATGCTCAATAATCCTCAAAATAGGTCTGTTCCACCTCTAATTACAGTGATCCCGTGACCCACTATTCCTAACCTGGGCTTTAAATCTGAGTTTACAGTATTTAGGAAGCGTTGTCAATTATGTTTACAGTGAATTAATTACTGAAGTGATTTTAATTTATTTTCATTAATTATAATCTTATTAACCAATTAATTAAATCCAAATACAGGATGTGACATTGTTTGGTGGTTACACCCTGGTAAGCAAACAAGCAGCGTAATCACACTTCCAGCAAAGCAAACCAGCAATTAGGGAGGACCCGGGACACCGGCGCTTCTCCAGGTGGATCCTCCCAGGGGTGGGATGTTTCTGGGGTGCTGCCTACCTGCTGCTCCCCAACACCCCATCCCACTCCCACTTCCTCACACGGCCAGGGAAACCCACCCAGCACCCACTCAGCTGCACCAAAATGGTTTTGTTTTTTTTTTTCCCTTGGGACTCCCCCAAACATGAAAAGCTTCATTCAAACGCCCCCCAACAGCTCCCCAGCACTGACCCATTGCTGCTCCTCACCCCTTGCCATGAGGGGACTCCCCCAAACATGAAAAGGTTCATTCAAACGCCCCCCGTCAGCCCCCCAGCGCTGACCCATTGCTGCTCCTCACCCCTTGCCATGAGGGGACTCCCCCAAACATGAAAAGGTTCATTCAAACGCCCCCCAACAGCTCCCCAGCACTGACCCATTGCTGCTCCTCACCCCTTGCCACGAGGTCACGAGATTTGTACCACCACAGTGAGGGAAACTGGGGATTATTTGACAAGCCACGGAGCGCGGGTTCCTCGGTGACAAGAGCCAAGTTGAACGAATGACTTAACCGCTTGCAAATTCAAGATCTCTTTTTGTTTTATGACTGCCTTAGCACCCAGCCGCACACGGATACAACCCCCTTCAACAAACATTATGCACAGGATTTATTACAGATGTATGCTATTTACTAGGGTTTATAGTGACATATAGTCTCTCTTCATCATTGGAGCTGTAAAGTATATTGTTCTGACCCTCCCGCTCCCTCCATTTGCCTAAGACTCCAGCCACTTGATATTTTTCCAGTTCTGACATTTCAAACATGCAATGCCATATGTATTGCCACTTTCAGGTAATTATCACGTAAAATTAGGCTAGTCTTGTACATGAAACTAGCAATTAGCCAAGGACTGAAGGTCAAAGAGATCTCATTTATAGAGTCTCTAACAAAATGTTAAGTGTAAATGTGTGTCAGATGGTCCAGGATGCCAGATTATATGGGGTCATGACAACGGGTCTGAAGTGTCATCAAGCACGATGTAACCAGTCTGTTGGGCACAGCAGTACAATCTGGGACTTATCTCTTTCAGCCTTATCAGAACCTGTGCTAAATCTAGGCCACGGCCTTCGAGGAGTTTCTGCAAAACCAGGAGCAGGAACTGCAGCCCGTCGTTCCCTTGCCAGGACGTGCACACGAGCTGTTCTTCATCACAGTGCGCTGGGCGTGACAGGTCCCCGTCCTCTCCGGATGCCTGGGTGCGAGCTGGAGCAGGACCCCGTTGCTCCTGTTTGGATGAGGTCAGGTTTTGCCCCAACCATGCCCAAGGAAGGGCAGGAAGGGCTGCTGTGCCATGAGGGGGTGAGTGGGACGTGCCGGCGCTGGCTCTGCCCGGGGCTGTGCCACGCTCCCTGCCGGTGTCTGCGTGTGCTCGGTCCTGTGTGGGGCTGCAGATCCCACCCCAGCTCCAAAGGGGCTCTGCCAGGGACATATCAGCCACCAGCAGCAACCCATCATCGCCGAGGGGTCATCCAACAGGCCCAAGGGACCTTCCTCAGGTGTAATTTGTTTAGCCCTTGTGAAGACACCAGCCTTGATATTTGCAGGTGCAGGGTTCCATCCTGCACTCGGGAAGGCAGAGCAAAGCTCTGGTGACACCGTGGTGCTGGGCCAGTCCTTCACTGTCCGGGCAGAGCACAGACAGGCTCCCTGCCATCTCCAGGAGCAGACACCAGGCCTTCCTCTCCCTTCCCAGTGGCCAGGAAAATCCATTCTGTGTAGAGAAGTCAGGGATGCTTTTGTATTTGTGCATCTTTTGGCAATTTTCTTTGGGTGAGAAATAATAAAAAAAAGGGCTTTTCTTCAACAAACCAACATGTTTTTCCAGTGGGACGTGTCCTCCATCAGCCTTACCATGTACTCCAGGCCCTTGCTGTTTGTTCAGCCCCCATCCCCATTACAAGCACCCGCTCCCACCGCACACCGGCCCGCACGTCGGCGGGGCTCGTGGCAGGCGCCTTTCACGTGTTCCCCTGGCCGAAGCAGACGAGGCAGAGGGCTTGTGGCATTTTTCTTCCAGGTTTTCCCCTGTCTCTTCCCCCGCTCTCTGAATGCCATCTCCTTCCCTTCTCCTCCTCTGCTCTCCCGCAGCCCTCGCAGCTCTGTGCCCTGACTACCAATGCTGCTCCCAGCCCCGCTCTGCGCCCCGGCTGGAGGGAGCGCTGGGGACACGCCAGCCCCTCCGCTCGCCAGCCCCACACCTCCGCCCAGGGCCGCACACGGCTGCGCCGCGGGAACAGAGACAACGACAGCCCCGGTTACCCGAACATGGCGCCGGCGCTGCTCTAACTGCAGATGAAGGAAGCCAGGGACACGCTGCACGGCCGCGGCCACACCGGCGCGTGGCAGACCCGGGGCTCTCCCCATCCTTGTCCCTTTGCAGCAGCAGCGGTGAAGGAGGAGGGAGGGATGGTCCTTGTGCTGAGGCGCTGGAGCTGGTGGGGTTGTTGGAGATTCACCCTTTGGTTGGCCATCCAGACCCGTCCCCACGACCTCAAACTTCCTTGGCTCTTCCTCCCGCCCCGCGCGCTGTGGCGGCCCTGGCTCGTAACCTCCCTTTCCTCCTCGGAGCCCAGGTCGTAGCGGCACTTAGCTAAATTATAGAACTGCAAACAAAGTGTGACAGCTTTATTTGTAATTATACTGCATTTTAAGGAACAAGATGAGCTTAATGAGTTAATAAAGTGGCTGCCTGTCAAAGCAGGGGCTGCTTTGCATAGGCGCCCGGCGGGTCCCGTGCGGGGCTCATGCATATGCAGGGTGCAGCGAGGTGCCGCCGGCCATGGCAACGCGCAGGTAGCAGCCCGCGGCCAGCTGCCCCCGTCCCAGAAGACTTGTCTGAAGTGAAGACTTGTGAGAAGCGAGCATTTTGTCTCCGCACACTTGACAAAACAAAGACAACTCACTCCTCTGGTTTCATGCCACATTTTTTATTCATAAACAAGCTGTTGGCTGTAAAGACATGATAAAACTCGAGCTCAGAGGAGGCTGGCGAACATTTGAATGCAAATCCTCAGCTGCTACAAATCCCTCCTATTATTCAGCTGATTTTTTTTTTTTTCCTCCCCCCATTTTTGTCTTATGCTAAGCTAGGCAGGATCCCAACCAGAGATATGTGATAAACTCTGGTCAATGCAAAGAAAGGCACCGGCATCAAAATTCAAAGGCTTGCCTGGGAGAGGGGAGGCGGGCAGGCTCCGCGGGGCGAGGGAGCACGAACAAAGGCCAGCGTGCTGCCGGGGGCTCTTCGGCAGCAGGCGAAGGTTTAGCTCTGCACACACAATATTGCCTGTTGTGAGCTTTTTTTTCACCTTTTTTTTGCCCTGGCCAGGTAGCTCTCTCAGAAGGTGTGTGGGGAGAACATGCCGCGCAAGGCTGCCTGCCTGGAGGAGCCCCAGCCAGAGGCCAGCACAGCAGCAACCCCCAGCTAAACCCTGGAAGTGTTCTCGGCCAGGTTGGATGAGGCTTTGAGCAACCTGGTCTAGTGGAAGGTGTCCCTGCTGATGGCAGGGGGGTTGGGACTGGATGAGCTTTAAGGTCCCTTCCCACCCCAACCATTCCATGATTCTATGATTCTAAACCAGTAGCTTCCCCAGCTCCCAGTCCCAAGCACTGGGAATATCTCATGGGGGGAAAAAAACAGCTAAGAGACACAATGCAGACAGGTTTTATGAAATAGGAAAGGAACAGTAAATCTGTATTTTCCATTTTCACCCCAAGCCTTTCAGTGACACACACGTTGTAACACCACTCAGACCCTCTGCACGGGCAAACCTCTGCGCAGGGGACGAGGCTCCCGTGCTGGCACCGCTGCGGCCGTGGTTGTGCACCCACGCCGAGAAAATCAAGTCCCTGATGAGTGACAAGGCTGGTGCAGAGCAGTGAAGAGCAAGGATGTCCCAGTGGCCATCCCCACCAGTCTCTAACTCAAACCCAGCTGTGCCAGCACCCCAAAACCCCACACCCCCACTGGATCAAGTCCACATGTTCCACAGAGCTCAGCTCTGGAGCTTAAGCTTGCTGTCAGGCTGGACCTGAGCTGGCTCCTGCATAGCTTCCTCCCCTTGTAGACATTTGTGCAAGTCCCTCAACCTCTGCAGCTCCCTGTTTGCCCAGCAATCAGTGGGCACGGAAGCCTTGGGGCCTTTTGCCCAAACGCGCCTCACCAGCAACACCTCCAAGCTTTGCCCTTGGCCATAATCGAGGGAATTTCCTCAAGGAGAAGAAAGAAAAAAGTGGAGAGGAGATACAGTTCAGAGAGATGAGTTTTGCATGACAATTGGGAAATAAAGAAAATAAAAGTTAGCAGGAATTCATTTGCATGAGAACACAAATGGGGAAGAAAAAAAAAAAAGACAGATTATTTCTCGCAGCCTCCATCTAATAAATTATTTTGAGAAGAAAATGCACCAGAGGTCAAGTGAGAGAGCGGGAGGGCTGGGGGTCACGCAGGGCTGCGGCGCGCTGCTCTGGATCCTGCCTGATAGGGAGATTTGCATTTCTGGGGCAATTCTGCAGCACCACGCCATGTGCTATCGCAGCGGCACAAGGCGCCACGCACCCTCCGCAGGAGCAAAACAAGAACTCATTAAGCCCAATCCCTCCCTGCAAAACGGAGATGACTGATGCCCTACCCTGGCTGTGCTTTCAGAAACGCCAAGCACCAACTGGTTTCACTTTTGGTGGCACTGAGAGCCGTGCCCGTGGTCGGGATGTCCCGACGTGGGATCTATTTGCTGCCCGCTCCGCTGGCAGCGCGGCGAGAGGCGGGTGGAGAAGCGGAGCTGACGATGCAGCCAGGCAAAGCTCCCACAGGAAACGAGGGACCCAACCAAACCAGCCTGTCAAGCTCCGAGACAGATTCCAAGGAGCAAACTTTGGTTTTTATGAATGCATTCATTATTCTTAAGCACTCAAGCAGGTTTTTGGGCTGGGTGTTCACTGAACCCCCTGAAATGGCCGTTCCCAGTGGGGCTGGTACCTGGGGAAAGTGTGGGTCCCCCTGCCCGGTGGGCAGGACAAACCCTCCTGCACTGGCAGCGATGTGTGGGTGCCCTCCAAGCAACTATGGGTGGGGGTCTACACAAACAAGACCTGTTCTGTTCCTCCCTGACTGTGAAGGTGAAAATCCCACTGATGTGAACACTGGTGGAGAAGGCAAGGCAGGGTGTGAGTGGGATCATCTTGGAAAATGATGGAAGAGGAGAGGAAAATATTGGTGGATGTTTCTGCCATCTCCCATGAAGCTGGCAGAGGCCCCAGTGCAGGAGATGCTCAGATCTGCATTTACTCTTCAGCCTGTGTTAAACCACAGCTTTGACCCGCTCTAGGCTCCTCTTTTTTGGGATTTCTTAAGGTGCCTCTATATAGAAACCAGCATCAACGAGTCCTGCTTGGCTGGGGGCTGCTTTCTGCAGATGTGAGGCCAAAAGCTGGGCACCAAGAGAAGGGGGAATCAAGCCATGGCACCCCCCAGCCGGGCAGCGGCTCCCGCTCCCTCCCCACGACTTTGGGCTTCTGGCGTTCGCCCGGCGATCAATGCAGGGCCCCTGGTTGTGGACAAGAGCAGAGACTTAATTCTAATCTGTATTGACTGCTCACTGCTTTGTCTGCCAATTTGCATCATGGACTTGTCTTAAACAATGATGTGGGCCTGGCAGGTTCTCTCACAGTAATCTATACCAGCGGGTCAAAATCTCTGAGCACTCGTTAAAGTCCATCCATACGAGATGCACGTTTAACTACCGGAAAGATACCGAGCTGCATCTGTCTCAATATTTATCCACCTTCATCTTTAATCTGCTTAAACCCCAAGAATGCTTTCAATTTTTAGCAGCAGAAAGAGGTCACTTTCTGGAATGGAGAGTATTTCCATAAGTTTTTACTCTAGAATATTTTGTCAGGCTAGCTCATGCCCGAGGAAGAGGTCAATGGAGGTGGGCAGTGAGGAGATGAAACTGCCCGAAGGGAGTGAACTCGGTCTCCTGCCTCCTCGGCACTGTAAGCCCCCATTTACTGAGCACCCACAGCTTTTGTTACCTTTAAAGCTGAAATTTTGTGATTGAGAAAAAGATCTCTCAGTGCAATTTGGGTAAAGCACTTTGGAGTTTCCCCTATTTCAAGTGCTGTTTTCTCCCAGGCCTGTAGCTGATGGCAGAGCAGCTCTGGACAGTGTCCTCGCTGTGCTCTGCGTGGGGTGGATGCCAGGGCCGAGGGGCACACGTTGAGCCACGCTCTGCCCTGAGAGTCCCCACGGTGCGATAGCACACAGGACTGGGGGGAACCTCCCTGGCTTCTGTCTCTCACTGTCCCCCAGAGCCACCACCAGCCACTGCCAGGCTGGAGAAAGGCTTCGATCTGCGGTGCCGGGCCAGCAGCACCACCCCACCTTGTCAATCCCCCCAGCTCCCGAGTGGAGCGTGGCAGGGAAACACAGGCGAGGCTTTGGGTTAAACGTTGAGCTGACAAAGCCGTGGCTAAGCTCCAAAGCCCAGCCCCAGCACGCACTGCCACGGATTTTGATAATGCAGCGTGTCAGCAGCCGTGGAGATTGAGTGATTAGGTTGGGGACACGGACACTTGTCTGCACTTCATTTAAGCTTCGCCACCGTCTGCCTGCTTGTCAGCGGAGGTTTAGTGCTGCAGCGAGGGGGCCAGCGTGTGTGCCTGAGTGTGCACACATCCATGTGTGTCTGTGCACACCTCCACACAGATCCATGCACACCTCCATGCGTGTCTGTGCACACCTCCGTGCGTGTCCGTGCCCTTCATCCCAGCTCTGACTCCGGAGCAGCTTTGACTTCCCCGTGTTTGGGTGACAATTTACAGCTGCCTGTGACCCCGGCCGCGGTGCTGCCGAACACTCTGTGCAGCCAGCGCTGCCTGGACCATGACTGCAGCCCATAAACGTGATTTATAGGCAGCCGTTGGGGACAGACACTGCCTCTCACATCCACTCCTTGCACCAGATGGACTGTCTGCTACTTCAGCAGCGGGCTCGGTGGCAGTCGGGTGACCAGGGCACTGCCCACCTCCCTGCACTTCCTAACTAGCTGGTTGGACGGGGTTTGCCACCTGTCAAGGGGAGCCTGAGTTTTGCAAATAGGTTTCTGCTCTTGGGTGTTTAAATATGAAGCATTCAGCAGCATGAGAAAGAACAGTGAGAGGAGAAACAGCCACTTTCTTGGACAATAAATAAAAAAACCCACTTTGCTTCCCATCCTGGTGACACTGGGGTGGCAGGACAGCTGGGGACAGCAGTGACAGAGGGCATTGCCACCTGTGCCAAGAGGGGCTGTGCTGCCCGGGGCAAAGACAACTGCCAGTGTGGCACTGCAGGGACCCCCGGCAGGGACGGTGTCCCCTGCTCGCTGCCTTCGGGCCACGGTTACATCTCCCCATCGCCCAGCTGCCCCGGGGGTCGGGGGGCTTTGGGCTGAGGCTCTCGGCAGGACGGAGCCGACGTGGTGAGCTGGAGAGCAGCCACCCCCCACCCTCCCCCCAGCGTGGGACAGCAGCCCCAAGAAATACAAATATGTAAAATAATGTTTTCCCCAGCTACAGTTTTCATATTCCAGCGTGGAGAAACGGCCTGCTCATCCAGCAACCGTAGAAAATCTCAATTTCCCACATAAAAATATTAGTGGCTGGCTTAAAATATTAACATGTGGATCGCATTGCCCTCAGAAGCTGGGGATCGGGGTTTAGCATCAGCAGTTAGACACAGATATGGAATTAAAAATGTAAGCAGTGGCTTTGCAGGCCTTATGACTGCAGCGGGGAGGCCCGGCAGGACGGACGGCGCGGGGACGGAGGGAGGGAGGGAGGAGCACAGCATGGGGCTGGGTTTCATGCCATGGCTTTGGCTTTCCTCTCCCGCTGCTGTCCCCTGGGCTGGGCACAGCGGCTGCAGTCCTGGGGTCAGGGGGCTGCTCCCACCCAACGCCCCCAGCGTCACCCCTCACTCAGCCTCTCATCCTCGCCAGGCGAGCCGGGTTCACCTGAAGCAGGAGAAGTGTCTCAGGCAGTGGGGTGTTTTATAAGGGCAGGGAGTGACAGAACAAGGGGAAATGGCTTTAAACTGGAAGAGGGAAGGTTTAGATGAGATGTTAGGATGAAATTTTTCACTGTGAGGGTGGTGAGGCACTGGCCCAGGTTGCCCAGAGAAGCTGTGGCTGCTCCTCCCTGGAAGTGTCCAAGGCCAGGTTGGATGAGGCTTTGAGCAACCTGGTCTAGTGGAAGGTGTCCCTGCTGCTGGCAGGGGGGTTGGGACTGGGTGAGCTTTAAGGTCCCTTCCAACCCAAACCATTCTATGATTCTATGTTATGGCGAAGGCTATGAGAGGAGGGTGCAGGGCATGGCCAGGCTGTCACAGTGCTGGCTCATCCCATCCAGACATGACCGGGAGGCCCAGGACAGCTCCAGCCCTGGGCACAGCTCCAGGGAACGTGCCCCTGGCTCTGCCCCGTGGACCTTGTGCCACCCAGGCATGTCCCACACATCCCCATCCCTCCTGCTCCGGCACCTGGGGGTGACATCCTGCGCTTTAGGGTGGCTCTGAGGACAAACCCAGCTTTGGCCTGAAGTAAGCGGCCGCTTTCTGAGGGGCTGGGTGCAGCCTGGGGGTCAGCACATGTCCCCCTGCACCCTCGGGACATTCCTGTCCCACTGCCCGCGTGGGGCAAGGGCTGCATCCGTCCCCACGCCATCCCATGGGGACCCAGCCCTGGACCTGGCGAGGCCTCTAGGGGCTACTGTAATACAAATAATGAATAATGACAATGACATTAAACTGGCAAACGACAGATATTCCCCGAGCCCTGCATGTAACGACGCAGGTCAGACCCTTCCCAAACACAGAGGCTCCTTTCCCGGAAGGTTTGGGCTCGGCTGATCTCACACAGCAGCTCCCACAAACGCGCCGGAGCCAGCCCGGAGGGCACCCGAGCGCGGCCGCTGCCCAGCCGCCCAGGGAAGTTGGGAAGAGCAGAGTTTGGCAGAAGGTTAGCGCTGGAAACAAAAAAACTGGACTAAATTATTATTCCACCCATAGCCTTCCCAAGGAAAATAGAAGCAGCAGATTGAGGCCTGTTTTCATATTTGATAGGGAAGCAGATAAATGGCAGGCAGCTTGCTCTGATAAGGCCTTGCTCTGGGCATAACCTCTTTCTCTGAAAGCCTCTTACTATGCATAGAGTCAGGCTATCTGTGCAGCTGCACCTTGACACAAATATATCTGCACCCAAGATGAACCAATTCCCCCAGAAATTACAGGAGTGGGATTGCATCTGGGGAAGGGGCCGCAGCCACTGCTTTGCCGCCTGCTTTTTTTAACGGTACTTTTTTTCCCCCCTCAAGTAGGTTCACAAAAAAAACATTTTTCCCTTATTCTCCCTCACATGGCTCTGCCCCTCCTGCCAGCAAAGGGCAGGGAGGGCGATGGGGATGCAGAGCCGGGTGCTGGGGCTGGCAGCCACCACGGCACCACTCCCGTGCCCCTTCGCAGCAAAAGGGGTTTAACCCTCCTGAGCAGCTCAGGCTTGGAAATCACCCCCAAATATTCCTGATTTCAGGGGGGAGCAGGAGCCAAGGTGACACCAATATAAGCTGGAAGCTCCCAGGCTTTTGGGGGTGTGAGAAATGTGTGTTGCTGCACCTCAGCGTGCCCAGGACCCCGCCTTGGTGCTCTGCTGCCTCCCAAACCCCTGCACAACCACCGAGCCCAAACCCCCTCCTCTGCCACGGCACCGGCTCTCACGTACCAAGTGACTTTGGGAAAGGGGTCTCGGCTCCAAAGGCACCAGGGACAGAACTTCTCCTGCTCCTGATGCCAGAGCGAGGCCGTTCTCATCGATGTCCAATGACTGCTAGTCACCTTGGTGTCCTCTGAGTCTCTGATGACTTCCCTCTCCTGCGCTTTAGGAGCCACAGCAAACGTGTCTCAGTAAATGCGACTGAGAGAGGGGAAGGAGAGCTGGGCCAGGGTGGAGGGACTCCAGGATCAGGGATTAAGAGGCAGGAAAGGCTTTTCCCATCTCCACGAGCAGAGCCTCTGCCCTCCAGCATAAGAACAAATATCCTGAGCACCACCAGACCCCCAAGGAACCAGAGGAAACCAAAATAAAAGTTGGTTACAAAGATTTGGGAGAAAAGGACGAGAGAGATCCGAGGAAGTGGCCGGGCTAACTGAGTACTGAGCAGCTTTTGACCAAACCATATTAATTTCCAGCCATTAATGGGCACAAGAAACGTCCCTGCTACCAATACCACTATTATTATTTATTTTTTTTAACCAGAAGGGACTGTAAATTAGTTTCCCAGCTGCATGGTCACTTTAAAGACTTGATCCTAATGTTCTGTTTTGTGGTGACACGAGCTCTATCATCATAAGAAGAACAAATCAGCAATTAGTCTGCGAGAGGCATCGCCACGAAGGTAGAACAGCCCCTGGTCAGAGGGAGAGGGAATCCTTTACAATGGAAGGCCCCCGGGAGAGCCGGGACCCGGAGCTCGTGACGATGATTGATGCTGGCACTGCAGAGACGCACCACACCTCCCCAGAAAATTAAAAGCCTATTTGGTATGGTACTAACAACACATCACATTGATATTGACTCATTACCCATCAGCACTGGGGCCTCGTCTTCCCATTTGGGTGGTATTAGGGGAAAAGCCCCACAGGATGGGCACTTTTCCCCTTTTCTCCTCATCCAGCCCAGAACACGCCTGGGAAATCTGAAAGTGAAGGTTGGGCAGATTCAAAGCCCTGGTACTTTTCCTTGTATATTATTATTATTATTATTAGTAGTAGTAAATAATAATAATAATAATAATAATAATAATAATAATAATAATAATAATAATAATAATAATAATAATAATAATAATAATAATAATAATAATAATAATAATGTCTCACCCAAAAGCTGGGGGGCTGCAGGGCTGGACGCTGCCGCTCGCCGCAGCCGTGCCCTCTCCCAGCCTGGCACCGTGGCGGCAGATTAACGCTGGCCGTGCCAGCACCAGCGCTGAGCACCACATGCCCGAAGCCCCTCGGGGAATTGCGTGTGGCCGTAGGAAGGAGCCACACGAGCGGGGAACCGGCACAGGCTGCAGACGGAGCCGGGGGGAGCGAAGAGGGACCGCTCGGGGCAGGGACGTGGGGAGGTGTTTGCAGAAGGGGCAGATCTGATCCGAACGCCGCAGTCGCCGAGGTGCAACCGGCCCCGCTGCCAACTGGGAAGGGCCGTCGGTAAAAAAGTGAAATATTAGAGCTTCGGGGTTTCCCTGCCCCCACTCCTTCCAAACTGGCATCTGTTCCGTGCTGGGCTGGAGCAGCAGATGCCTGGTTGCAGCTAATGACAGCAGTAGGCTGTTAACAGATGCCACGTATCCAGCAACAGCCTTTGTCTGATGAAAACACCAAGTGCTGGTTGAGCTGCAAAGGTGGCGGGGCCGAGGCCTTCACCTCCCGCAGCCGGACGGGTCCGGGCAGGGGCAGCGGGTTCGCTCCTTCCCCGCTCCGGTGCCAGAGGAGACGCAGCTCCAGGGCCCGGCGGTGGGAGAGGGACTGGAGTGTCCAACCTGCTCATCCAACACAGAGCATGGACCGGGCGGTGGCCCAGGACGAGCAGCCCCAGGTTCTGCATCAGCACTTTGCTGGGTGCTAAACGCAGCAGAGGAGCCGCGCAGGGACAGCACGGGCTGCAGCCGCCTCTCCTTGCTGTCCCTGTTCCCTTCAGTGCTCCCTGTTCCCTTCAGTGCTGCCTGTTCCCTTTGGTGCTCTGTGCACAGCCAGGAGTGTGTGGGAGTCACGGCTGTGCTGGCTCTCCCCATCCCACCCAGTGCACCCAGTTTGGTCACTGGCACATCCCCACACCCCAGTTCACAGAATCACAGAATGTTGGGGACTAGAAGGGACCTTGAAGGATCATTTGGTCCAACCCCGCTGCCAGAGCAGGATCCCCTACAGCAGGTCACACAGGAGCATGTCCAGGTGGGTTTGGGATGTCTCCAAGATGGAGACTTGTCCTGTTGGACATCACTGAAGAGAGCCCGGCTCCATCCTCCTGACATCCACCCTTTACATAGTTATAGACATGAACGAGCCCACCCCTCAGCCTCCTCTGCTCCAAACTAAAGAGACCCAGCTCCCTCAGCCTCTCCTCAGAAGTCCATCCTTCCGCTGGTGCAGCCATGGCAGGCGTGACACCTCCACCACCCTGAACCTGCTGGAGAGGCCGCTGCTCTCCTCGCCCCAAGCAGCAGAAGCGATGCTCAGTTCTGCACAGGACGTTTAAGAACAAGGGCTTAAATAAAGTGTCTCTACAGCACAGGGAGTCATCCCCTTCTGCTGAACAAATTACAGGTTTAAAATCAAACCCGTCTCTGGGAACGAGGGAAACACGGCGCTACCCGCAGCGGAGACCTGGGCTGCTTCAGAAAATATTTAAGTAACAAGATTAATCCCCTTTCTTTCAAATTAGTTAATAAAAATTGATTTCTCTTGGTGCTGAACACTTGTTTTTACCCAAGCTACCTTTTAGGGGTACCTGCAATATCCTAATACAAATAAAGCTTGAACCTGGTCAGATATTTTTGGTCTTTCTAAGCAAAGGTGAAAGCCTGTCCTCCCTGGGGTGCCCGTGATCTCTGTGGAGAGCCCAGCGCAGGCCCTGGCTTCACTGGGCCACTGCACATTATTTCTAAGAGGAGGCAAAGAATCCAGATTGACCCAGATATCAAAAGCACTCGATGTGGAGGTCAGCGGTGATGGAAACCAGCTCCGGTGTCCACAGCACCCTCCTCCCAGGAGACCCTTCCAGCTGCTCTCCCATTGCACAGACAGGGAAGTCGAGGCAGGAACCAGCCCCTTCCGCCCCGGCCCTTCCTCCCCTCTACATTTCTATTTCCTCGGACTTATCGTCCTGCCACACTAGATGGGCAAGGACAATACGGTGAAGAACCAAATGAAGAGAGTTTTTAACCAACACACAGGAGCCTAAAGGATAATTAAATGACAAGACTTATCAGCCCCCGCGGGGCATTTCCATTGTGTAACAGATTAAAAACTGTTTCCTTTCCAAAGGAAAAACAGTCGCTGATCTACCTTCCGCTGAATCTATTAGACAACTCATCTGAAACAAGTTCCACATTTTTTAATTCGACCAGCTGATCCAATCCCCTCCTTTTGATTTCCCCAGATGGCAGGAGCAGCTGGAATGGAAAATCCTTCCCCGCCAGCACCGCAGCATCACCTGGCCACCACCAGATCGGCGCGCTCGGCGCTTCGCCTGCTCCGAACAGGGAGGGAAGAGGCCAAGAGTGGTGTAAACGGTTTAAAATGTTTTACTCTTAAGCAATCGCTCAAACAAACAAAACACCCTCTTGCATTTTCACCATCTGGGGAGGCTTTAAACCACACAGATCCACACTGCAACAGCCACATCCTCGTAGACGCGAGCTAACGGCGACGGGCTACGCGCACGAAGAGATTTGGCTCAGTGTTGTGTTAAACAAAGTTAGAGCAGAAAGATGAGTCTGAGTGTCTCTGTTAAAAGTTTTTCTATGGGGAAACAGAGTCTTTTGCTAAAAGGATCTGGTTTTTCAGAGAATTTGCAGTTTTTTGCTAAAAGGATCTGCTTTTTCAGAGTATTTGCAGTCTTTCGCTAAAAGGATCTGCTTTCTGCAGAGCATTTGCATTGAGTGTGAAAAGCAGCCCGGACACGCCAGCAAACAGCTCGGCCCCTGCCTGGCCCCACCATCACCTCGGACTGAGCTGATTAAAGAAAAGAATTAAAACAGTGTCAACGTTTTCCATGGCAAAGGTGGCATTTCGGTGTGGCCTGGCCTGGCACAGCAGCCTGAAGCTGGTGCCGGTGCATTGCGTCAGGCCCCCCCGGCACAGCGCCGGGTGCCGCGTATGCAATCAACTGTTTACTCGGCATCGGCTATAAATGTGCATTTAATTGGGCACCTTTGCTCCCTCTCCCCCCTCCCCTCCTCCGAGGGCCGGCTGAATGCGAGGGGGAACAGCCTCCGATTCATCCGCCTCCGTGCCGGGGTCCCCCCTCCCCTCTCCCCGGGTCCCACAAAAGAGAGGTCGCTCCCATGTCAAGTGGGGTGTGGAGACCAGCTGAGGAGCTCGAGAGCTGAATTGTGCCAATTTGTGCAGCCAGCACCCGCTGAAAAAACTCCCGATCGGGAGGCATGAGCCGGCATATGGTGCCTCACTCAAGAGGCTGTCTGTCATTCAGGGGACTCGCAAGCCATGGCTCTCACCCCCCCTTCCTGGCCTTTCTGCTCCCCTCCCGTGGGTCTGCGGAGGGGCCGGAGTGGCACGACATCCCCTCTGCCGCTCCCGTCCATCTGCACGCCCAGCCAGCCCAGCGCTGACTCTTTCTTTATCCCGCTCCCCTCCTCCGAGTATCTCCGCCGGCCCCGTCAATAACCGCCCGTGTCTGCAGGGCCGCGCGCTCCCGCTCCACTTCATGCCCCTTAATTCCAAAAACCTGCCTGTGAGAGCGGCCGTGGACTGTCCCCTCTGGTGCTCCTTGATTTCCAAAGCCCTCTCCAATCTTGGTGGGCACCCCTCCTTCTCCCTGGACACCCTCCTTCTCCCTGGACACCCTCCTTCTCCTTGGACACTCTCCTTCTCCTTGGACACCCTCCTTCTCCTTGGACACTCTCCTTCTTCTTGGACACCCCTCCTTCTCCCTGGACACCCTCCTTCTCCTTGGACACCCTCCTTCTCCTTGGACACTCTCCTTCTCCCCAGACACCCTCCTCCTCCCTCCAGCCCACCCTTTAGCCAGGGCTTGTTCCCGTCCTCAAAGCTGCCCTTTTACAAGCAGAAAAGCTGTTGGCATGAAAGAACGACGAAGAGCCACCACTTAAAGCTCCTTTCAGGAGCAGAAGGTTTTCAGCTCTCAAAGAAAGAGGTTTTTTGTTCTGGCTTTGATGTTTCTGGGGTCCGGGACTCTCCTCCATTCCGAGCCCGCAGACACAATCCCCCTCCTCCTTCCCTGCCCCTATTCAGCGGTGCATTTTAAATAAAGTAACCACACAGGCCCCCATTTGGGGACCAACCTCACGCGAGTGCCTGCGTGGCTTCAGTCGGGGAGATTTAATCAGGTAGTTCAGGCCCCGTTTTGTGAGAGGCTGCAGCCCTCAGTGGGGGTTTGAAGCCCCCAGCAGTGGGGACAGGAGCGGGGGGAGAGCTCTGGCCGTGGCCCCCGCAGACCCCAGCACTCCCAGCTCCGATAGCTCCCGCTTATCTGTACCTGAGATCCCAGGGATGGGAAGAGCCACATCTCCCTGTGGAGGGATGTGACTTGCCAAGTGTCCCATGCCACCTCCTCAGTGCCAGGTGACCCCCTCCTGTCCCCATCCCCATCCCCATGTCCCCTGCTGTTACAGCAACAACTTCACAAACTCTCCTGCCCCTGCGACACGTGGGAAGAGCTGGAGCCAGAACATCCATAGGGATCGTCACGGACCCGATTGTCACCCCGTGGCTGGCTCTGATGGAGCTGTGATCACCCTGGTGACAGCGACAGTCACTGAGAGCACCCTTATCCGGGCAGGATGCCTCGCTTCTGGTGGGTCCTTAATCCCTTTAGAAGAGAGATGGCTTGGCTGAGTGGGTA